>OY757280.1:6072825-6215912 GCA_963584085.1 Pyrausta aurata
TTTTTGGAAACAATGTATAATAGAAAGCCGGTAATGATTGGGTTTCACAGTCACTTAGAAAGGGTTCTTGAAGATATTTCAGGTGCTCTTATGGGGTCCATGTTTAATCTTAGGGTGCCTTAGTCTGAGGGGTCCATAAGGGTTCCATAGTCACCTGTCCTCTGCAAACTGTTCCTGGCGCTGCGCTGCCGCAGCTTGTCTGTGAGCAGGTGGTATATCGCGTAGATGTGGTCGAAACGCTCTTCTCTTACTGACTGCAAATAAATTAATAAATTGGTTAATACAAAATTAAGAATTCAAACTATAATTTTCAAAATAGGCTTGTGATTAAAGTAAAGAAATAACAAAAACGTTTAATCAGTGACAATTAATTACAAGAAAGAAAAACAGTGGCAACTCAAACTATACTAGATCGCAACGGAAGTCATACAGCGGTTTCGCAGCGAAAATAAAGTTATTTTTAACCCCCGACGAATAAAGAGCGGGGTGTTATAAGTATGACGTGTCTATCTGTGGTATCGTAGCGCCCAAACGTATGAACCGATTTTCGTTTAGGATATTTTTTGTGTCATAGATTAATTTTATCCCGAGTGTTCTTAGCCATATTTCATGAAAATATGATCAGCCGTTTGAAGATATATTATATATATATATTGGACACCAATCACATACATTGCTCTGATCCCAAAGTAAGTAGCTAATGCACTTGTGTTATAGAAATCAGACACAACGGTGGTACCACAACACCCAGACCCGGGACAACATAGAATTTTTTTGATTTCTACATTGACCCGACCGGGAATCGAACCCGGGACCTCGGAGCGGCGACGCCTTGAAACCCAGCATGCTAAGCCACTACACCATGGAGGTCGTCAACTCTTTTCGAGTTATTAGTTGTCCTATCGATTCGAAATTTGGTACAGTGTTATACCAAGGTAACCATGACTTTAATGACATGTCAAGGGGTTTTTAAAATTTGTAATTCTGGATAATGATATTAGTTGCCTCTTTAATCTGTTGACATAAATAATTGTGTGACTCACCTGACAAACATGTTCGTGCGTGAGCGAGGGTACAGCTAGCATGTGTGCTACGACAGTTTCATGAAGCGACGCCAAATGTTCGCTGGGTTCGACTCCCGCGTGACACGAGCACTGCCCTATTGATGCGTCTGGAATTAAGAAACATACATGTTTAAAAAAAAACAGTTAAGACATGTGTAAAAGTCACTTGTAAAAGTTACTTAATAAAATTATAAATATTGCGTTTATTAAATTCTGTTGATTATTCGACTAATTTGCAGTCTACTATTCCAAATGATGACACCAATAACCATTCTAAGATTATTGGCCATTTTCCGACGTATGGCAACTATGCTTCTTCTTCAGACTTTAATTGATAACTTGGAATCTGTTATTAAACGTGTGTGAGTGTATACACCGTGCCTTTTTAAACCGTCTTACACCCGAAGCCCACGTTATGTAACCATCTTAATAAACCTCTAGGACATGTTTTTTTTTATTACACTTTACATAATTTTGGTGTAAAAAATATCTAATAGTAATGTTACGTAATGTATCATCCTGTTCATAATGTTTACGTTTTCAACAATGCATACCTTGACCTTGCCGCCTCCACGCGTTCCGCACCGTAGCCAATCTCAGACAGTCCACGTGGATCTCTAACCAATCATGCGCTAGCGCAATCCTTTGTGACGCCCACCGCCTCGCCCCTTTCTATTCGTGCGTAAAATAAGGTCAGTAGTGCTAGACAGCCGAGTGAATGACCCGCGTAGTGCTCGTTACAGGATGTTTCGTACTAAATTGTGCTGATATCTTCTTTAATGTCTTAGTCTTTGAAATCTTAATAATAAGCAAGTTTTATTTAACGAATGACATGTAGTTATTGGATACTTTAAGTGGCCTTCGGCTGTAAGACGGTTAAAAAAGCACGGTGTATACACACAACACAACACAAGGGTTCGCTTGTCATCTGCTGCCGCGACTTATACTGAGCGGGGACCTTTTTGGCACACAATTTTTTAATATAAGTTTTTTTTGTCTCCTTCTGTCTTTGTAATTTTTAATCTTTGTGTGTGTCAAGTAAATAATTATTCAATTCTATTCAATATATATTTTGTGTGTGTATGCGTGTGTGTGTGTGTGTATGTGTGTGTGTATATGTGTGTGTGTGTGTGTGTGTGTGTGTGTGTGTGTTTTTAATATTGTGTGTGTGTGTGTTTTTGAATGCGTGTGTGTGAGTGTAAGACTATGAATGTGTGTATCTTTTGATATGCAGCTATGTATATTGCAGTAGATAGTCACCCAAGTCGGCGGCGTGGTGGTGCGCGTGTCGCGCCAGCCAGCGGTGCCGCGCCACGCTGCGCAGCGAGAGACGCTTGTCCGCGTCCACCACCAGCATGTGGCGGATAAGGTGCTCGCATTCTGAGGAATAAAAATATCCGAATTGTAACCAAACTGAAAATGTGTTTAGATTATTTGTAGCTATATAAGGTCAAATCATTTTAAGTGATAATATTTTAACAACGGCTTTGTATACATCATAAAAACAGAACACTATCATTATTTTTTGAAAAATCGAGATTTTAATTTTTATACTTTTTTTTTAACATAGGCAATATTATCTTTTAAAACAGCACCCTGACAATTTAAAAAGTTATTTACGTCATCAGCTTAGCCTATCTCAATTCAATGCCAAAACCTTCTTTTACTCTAATCTTAGCCTTAATTAATAAAATAATAAAATCTGAAAAAAAAAACCTTAGCCTCCAATTTTCTCAAAAACTAGCGGATAAAAACCCAAAGTGTTATCTACAAAAAAATGATTAATTTATTGTGCTGAATCGGCCCTTTAAATATTATCACTTAAAATGAGGTGACCTTATATAGCTATATGGGTGGAAACTACGCAAAATACTACTATAGGTAGACCGCTTCATTGACCCCTCGCCTGCGGGGCGGCGGGGCGCGGCGGAGACGAGAGCGCGGTAGTGAGCGGCACCCCTCACGCCCCACTATCGTCTCCCCCCACGCCCTTGTACCCCGCAGGCGAAGTCTCAATGAAGCGGTTTACCTATAGAAATAAACTGTTTTGTGGAATAATTAAATACTCTGACTTTTGACTATAAGTTGACCTAAATATCGATCACGGAACGAGGCCTAAATAACTTTTAAAGTTAATAGTATAAATTGCACTTGTAAAAAGCAACTGTGTCAAACGAGGAATCGAACCCCGTATCTTACGCTATCCGGGCGCATGCCTATACCACTCGGCCACCGACACATTGGCAATGTTGAATTTTGCAAGCGCTTTCTTTAACGCGTAAGCTGCGTGCTCTATCAATGTTGCGAGATTGATCTCACAATATCCGATGGAAATATTTTTACACATTAAATTGACCCTTGGCTTCTTGGAGCCGTATACAGTACCACTGCACACCGCTAGATGGCGTTGGCTGTACATTGACTCGCAGCAACTGTTTCTGGTTTCGGACCCTCACAAACTCGTCTAACGTTGATCTTCCAAGTCTCGTGGTCACAGAAGCGACTCACCCTGCGACATGAAGTAAGGTATCCTGAACTTGCCGGCCAGCACGACTGACGACGCTAAATGGCACTGCCTTTCAGTTGACCCTCGACTACAACTGGTTATCCCCATAAAGTACCACTACACACCGCTAGATGGCGTTGGCTGTACATTGACTCGCGGCAACTCCAAGTCTTCAGTATTCTGGCTACAAAAGCGACTCACCCTGCGAAATGAAGTAAGGTATCCTGAACTTGCCAGCCAGCACGACTGACGACGCTAAATAGCACTGCCTTTCAGTTCACCCTCGACTACAACTGGTTATCCCCATGAAGTACCACTACACACCGCTAGATGGCGCTGGCTGTACATTAACTCGCGGCAACTCCAAGTCTTAAGTATTCTGGCTACAAAAGCGACTCACCCTGCGACATGAAGTAGGGTATCCTGAACTTGCCAGCCAGCACGACACTGCGTAGCTCGTGCAGCGTGCCTCCGTCAAACGGCAGCGCTCCGCACACCAGCACGTACAGCACCACGCCTAGGGACTGTAGACAAGGAAATATTGCTTAAAATAAATAATAATAGTACATCTAACCGAGCTGTGGACACATGTTTTGGAATAGCGTCTAGTGTTAATCTCATAGCTAAGTGTATACTGTATTTTTAATAATGTTATTCTGTTTTGTGTTCCTTATTAAATAAAATATAAATATAAATAAAATAAAATGAAATACAATGAAGTAAATATCAATTACTTCCTTTAAATATAAATATGCGCCAGATAACACACAAATTGTCTAGTTTCGTGGTAACGAATTTTCTTCCTTGTGTTACGAAGTACCAGACAACGATTATGACGGGGGCGTCTCCCATAAATACTTTAATACATATAACATCCAACCGCTACATGAAACAAAAACTGCTACATTGTGGCTGACTGTGTGATTTCACTCGTGGGGCGGCAGGGCGCGGGCGTGTGTCCCCCGCACCCCTCACGCAGCCCGCTCTCGACTCCCCGCACCCCGCCGTAGGCATTAAGGTGTCGTGCCTTCTTATACTGTTCGGAATAGAGACAGAAGACATGCAATTCTCTTCAAACTTGCTCTTTTTTTTCATTTATATTAATTTGGAGCACAAACAAGCTCACAATGCATGTTAACTTCATGATTATTTAACAATGCGACGAGGCCTAAAATTGTGTGTGTGTGTGTGTGTGTGTGTGTGTGTGTGTGTGTGTGTGTGTGCGCGTGCGTGTGTGGGCTTGGGCTGTGCTTTTTGTCTTACATTTTTACATTGATATATTTATATCAAGTAGTTAGTAATTCCACAACAACACTAACCCACACGTCCGCTTTGGGCCCGTCGTACTGCCGCCCTTCAAACAGCTCCGGCGCGGCGTAAGGCGGGCTCCCGCACCACGTGCCCAGAGGAGTCCCTGCTGTGTAGGAATTGCTGAACCCGAAGTCTGCTAGCTGGAAGAAGAAAAAATATTGGGTGAGTAGCTGAAATATTAACTATAATTATAAAAAATAATTTCTGTCTTAGAGTAGCACCCTGTATTTCGTACTTTGCCGAATTTATATGTGATTCGATAGTTTCAACTGTGATTCATCAGGTTCAACTTTGATTCAACAGTTTGAAATTTGATTCAAAAGTTTCAACTGTAATTCACCAGTTTCAACTGTAATTCCCCAATTTCAACTTTAATTTATCACTTTTAACAGTGATTCATAAGTTTCAACTGTGATTCATAAGTTTCAACTGTGATTCATCAGTTTCAACTATGACTCATAAGTTTCAACTGGGATTTATAGGTTTCAACTGTGATTCAACAGTTTCATCTTTGATTCAACATTACTAACAGTTTCATCAGTTTTAATTGTAATTCCCCAGTTTCAACTTTAATTCATCAATGGTTTTACAATATTTTTAACACTCACAGTGTCATATTTTATTCCTAAAAGATGAAATATGAAACCAAAAATTGCGCACGGGCGGGATTCGAACCAGCATCCTTCTGGCTAACCGGGCCAACTGCTCTTCCAATTGAGCTACCGTGCTGTCGGTCCGACCGCGCGAAATTCTTGGTCTCATTGATACGTCATTGCGTGACGTTAGCGCCATCTACCCGTCTGTTTATGCAACAGCGGGCCAAGTAGTTATTCTTTACAGAATAAATTCAACTTGGAAATGATAACGCTTCGCTACTCAATGGTTTTACAATATTTTTAACACTCACAGTGTCATATTTTATTCCTAAAAGATGTAATATGAAACCAAAAATTGCGCACGGGCGGGATTCGAACCAGCATCCTTCTGGCTAACCGGGCCAACTGCTCTTCCAATTGAGCTACCGTGCTGTCGGTCCGACCGCGCGAAATTCTTGGTCTCATTGATACGTCATTGCGTGACGTTAGCGCCATCTACCCGTCTGTTTATCTTAATTCATCAGTTTTAACTTTAATTCATCAGTTTCAACTGTGATTCATCAGTTTCAACTGTGATTCACCAATTTCAACTGTAATTCAATAATTTCAACTGTAATTCACCAGTACTCCCAACGCCCATCACTGCAGTACTGACCTTAATATTCATATTAGTATCAAGCAGTAGGTTTTCAGCCTTCAGGTCTCTGTGGACTACGCCATTCGCATGGCAGTACCCTACGGCGGCCACCATCTGGGCAAAGGCTCTGGCCGCTTCCGTTTCCGGCATCCTGCCTCTTGTTACTAAGTGATCTGGAATTGAGATACAGGTTGGCTATAATAATAGTGATAAAAATACACTTAATTATTACGTCATGCAAAAAAAAAATAGGCAGAACAGATTTTCAGGGTTAAAATTTATAGAAACTATTTAGAGGGTTTAGTAAGAACAACTAATATCATAGTTAGTTTTGTATGGATATAGCTCTTTCACGCAAAAACGGCTAAATAGAATTGAATTTTACTTTAAAATCTAATACATGGGCAAAAGTATTAAATGTATGCGAACGAAATCGCGGGCACAAGCTATTAAAATATCATAATTAAGTATGGTTTCAGACTGGGAATCGAAAAAAATCTATTAAAATCTAATCAATAGGTAGAATCGAAGAATACGTACCGAATATTTCACCATTAGGTGCGTATTCTGTGACTAAATATATTGTGTGCGTACTTTCCATAACCTGAAACATATTATTAATATGATATTAATTATAAATTACCAATTAAAATAATTATTCCGTGTGTGTGTGTGTGTGTGTGTGTGTGTGTGTGTGTGTGTGTGTGTGTGTGTGTGTGTGTGTGTGTGTGTGTGTAAATACTACAAACCTGATATAATCTGACTATATGCGGGTGTCTCAGTCTCTTCATTATAGCTATCTCTCTGAAAGTTTTCTTTAAATTATCTTCATCTAACCTAGATTTGTCTATTATTTTTATTGCAACCTGGAAAATAAAGCAAATCCCTTTAAAAATAAAAAATAAACACACATAGCTTATAAATTGCACTTTTAAAAAGTAACTGTCAGAAAAGGAATCGAACCCTGAGTCTTATGGTATTCGGGCGCATACCTATATGCTGGATAACATAAAGTAAAAACACATGGCTCTATCCTTGTCTGACGCAGTTGCAATTTATATTACAAAGTTTGTATGGTGACAAAACACTATAAAACAAAAATAAATTACTTAAAGTAGTAGTAAAAGATAAACAACACTCTTGTTACATTCAGTCAAGTTGGCCTCAACATTGTTAGTGTAAAAAATAGTAACTAAAACCTTCTCCTAATCAATTGTAACAAATACAAACTTAATACCGCATTTAATTAGTTTCTTACATAATCTATACTAATATTATAAAGCTGAAGAGTTTGTTTGTTTGTTTGTTTGTTTGAACGCGCTAATCTCCGAAACTACTGGTTCGAATTGAATAATTCTTTTTGTGTTGGATAGTCCAGTTATCGAGGAAGGCTATAGGCTATATAACATCACGCTACGACCAATAGGAGCAAAAATATAGTGGTAAATGTGTAAAAAACGGGAGAAAGAAGTCACGATTCCACGCGGACGAAGTCGCGGGCAAAAGCTAGTTTATAATAACATAAATGATATCATTTCAATTATCTTTCGCTTGATTGTTTTTAAATAAAATAATTAATAATTTTGTCTTGTGAGAGCAATCTCGCAACGTTGATGAGATTAGCCTACGCAGCTTATGTTAATGAAAAATAACTGCCTCGGTGGCGCAGCGGTGAGAGGTTCGCATTTTAAAGCGACGGCTGCGCCAGAGGTCCCGGGTTCGATTCCCGGGTCGGGCCAAAAAATGTATACCTGGGTTTTTCTGTTTAGAATTTCTCAAGGTAGCCCGGAGTTTGGAAGTTGGCGGTGTTTCACCCCCGTGCCTCGGAAAGCACGTAAAGCCGTTGGTCCTGCGCCTGATCTCTCTCCGGTCGTGTCAGATTGCTGTCCCATCGGGCTATGAGAGTGAAAGGAATAGAGAGTGCACCTGTGTTTGCGCACATACTTGTGCACTATAATATGTCCCGCGCAGTCGGTTAGTCGTTGTGACTGGCCACCGTAGTCGAAATCGGCTAGGGGGACTATTAATGAAAAATTCAACAGGCTTGCCAATGTGTTGGTGGTTGAGTGGTAAAGTTATGCGCCCGGATAGCGTAAGACTCAGGGTTCAATTCCTCGTCTGACACAGTTGATTTTTACAAGTGCAATTTATAAAAGAATTAATTTATGAGTGAGTGAGATATAAAAAATGCTTTCCACACAGTAAACTTCACTATATTTTTCTCTATTCAGGTACCACCTGCGTGCAGTATACCCTTATCTGACCGTACGTAATCTTCATTTTGATTTATTTTATCATACAAGAAGATAATCTTTTATCATATTGTTTTATTTATGACTTGATAGTAATACTATTACTATTAATAATCAAAAGTTAAACCTTTTTAAACCCTCTGACACAGATCATATTTAATGTCATGAATCTCACTCACACTTGGCCGTTTTTTAAAGGATTTAGTGGAAAACAATCGAAAGACTAACCCAGACACTAAAACCGTTCATTACACATGAACAAATTTACAGCTGACAGATTTTCTATGACACAAAAAACTAAAATGAAAATCGGTCCATCCATTTGGGAACTACGATACCACAGGCAGACACGTTAACACGTTCCGGGACAGTGAACGCCTACAGGCGTGAAAACAATAAAACATCTATTGTGTCTGGAGAAGTGTCCCGGAACGTGTTAAACTCATGAACGCTTTCACATTTAGGCGTCAGCAACGCGACGGTCGCGCGACAGTTGCGCTGCTGATAATTGATCTACGATAAAAATAAGTAGGGTTTTCCTTCCTGACGCTATAACTCCAGAACGCACGAACCGATTTCCACGGTTTTGCATTCGTTGGAAAGGTCTCGGGCTCCGTGAGGTTTATAGCAAAGAAAATTCCCATAAAACGGGGCCGGGGCGAGACGGGGCTGGGGGCAAAACGAAGTTCGCTGGGACCGCTAGTCTACATATAAAAATAAGTCGGGTTTTCCTTCCTGACGCTATAACTCCAGAACGCACGAACCGATTTCCACGGTTTTACATTCGTTAGAAAGGTCTCGGGCTCCGTGAGGTTTATAGCAAAGAAAATTCCCATAAAACGGGGCCGGGTTCGGGACGGGGCTGGGGGCGAAACGAAGTTCGCTGGGACCGCTAGTTTCATACATAAATGGCAGCAGCGCCGCTGTTTTTTATGTATGCGCATCCGCTACTGTCGCTCTTATGTATCGACGCTAAAACACACCTCTTTTTGCGATGGTGGTTGAAAAGAACCCAGACATAAGCGAAGACACAGGTAACCACTAGTCTTCCAACCCTGATACTTGTCCTATATTTCAGCCCGGCCGTCGCATTCGATTCTACCTGCCCTTGGAAGCGATTCAAGTACACACGCTACCCGACCTTAGATTTGGGTTGGTTCTAACTTCCTGCACTGATTTCATTACTGCAACTTTCGTAGGTCATCACAAAATTAAGTTTCCAAAAAAGTGTCTTAAACACTTTACGTATTGATTACGCAAACATTTATTTTGAAATAAACTATTTATTTACTTACAGCATTCGTGGTCACAGGCAGACTAAGATGTGATTTGTCATAACATTTATGAAAAATTAAACTAGAACTACCCATCACTCATTAATCAGTCAGGTATCAAACGAATGCCGAGAGTCGCATAACAATGGAATTTTTATTGTGTCTCGTTTACACATACTTGACGAGTTAATATTAATTGACGTTCCTATCCACGCAGAAAAAGCTTACAGTGTCTTGAGATCTTGCAGTAAGAGATGTTGCTTGGGTATTTGAAAGAATAGGATCCCATGCCGATGAAACTATCCAACCATTTTCTCTAATGATACGTCAGGCGTTTAAATAAAAATATGTGTTCGTAAAATCAATCCGTCAAATGTTTTAATCATTGAGTAGTTTTCGCGTAAGCTTCAGAAACAAATAAGGTGTCTTGTAATGAAAATAGAATGATAAAATACTAGGCTATTTTAACTGTTTTGGTAAAAAAAACACGTTTACTTTACCTGCGCTGTGTATGACGCAAAATGATAGTTTTCGAGAACTAATTAATGGGTCTACCTACAGTTAAAATTCTAGTCTCATATTGTAGCACATTTATTCTTTTTCAAAGGGTATTGCTAAAACTACCCGTTTAGGATTAAATTTACGAGAATCTGTAAAAGCACCTTTTGAGGCACAAAAAACTGAACGAAAATCGGTTCATCGGTTTGAGATACCACGGATAGATACACAGATACAGTCACGTTAAACTTTTAACACCCCTAATAATATAAATTGCACTTGTAAAAAGCAACTGTGACTCTGTGACAGACGAGGAATTGAACCCCGTGTCTTACGCAATCCGGGCGTATGCCTATACCACTCGGCCACCGTCACATTAACAAGCCTGTTTAATTTTGCAAGTGATTTTTTAACGCGTAGGCTGCGTGACATCATCAATGTTGCGAGATTGCTCTCACAATATCCAAAGGAAAATATTTAAAACCGCTTGCAAAATTCAACAGGTTTGTTAATGTGACGGTGGCTGAGTGGTATAGGCATACGCCCGGATAGCGTAAGAGTTACGGGGTTCAATTCCTCGTCCTGACAGAGTCACAGTTGCTTTTTACAAGTGCAATTTATATTATTAAGTTTGTAAACTATAAATTATAACACCCCTCTTTTTGCTTCGAGGGTTAAAAAAGAAAAGCTATGCAATGTAAGCTATTACATTTTCTCTGGCAATGTCTTCCTACGTAGTTAACTTCGCGACCTTGCGTCTCAAGGATGCCAGAACACAAGACAGTGAAAGTAAAGCTTTAAGTTAACTTGTTTATTCGTTAGGTATTCTGTCACGACTGCTGTAACTAGATATTCTTCCTTACTATCAGAAAACATAAGAAATCAGAAAGTTTATTTGCAAGAATACATTATACAGGTGTCCCAAAAATAGTGTCAAGTCATAGCCTAGAGGTAGAACATCAATAGATCTATCCCCGTATCACCCCCCTCCGCTCCGCGATTTATGATGGTTTTAGAGTTATTTAAAAAAAACTGTGTTCAGTCACTTTTTTGGTCACTGTGGCGCGAATTGATAATTGATAACCTGCTCCTTTTTTAAAGTCGGTAAAAAAAAACGAAGTATTAACCATAAAATTAATATTCCTATCGGAAGAGAAGGATAAGTAAAAGCTTTCAAACGATGTAAGTATCTTCAGCGAGCCTCTACGGCTACATCGCATCTTGGAACTCTTTTTATCACACAGCTTTCTCCTACTGACATCTCACTCTTGTCGTTCTATTTCAAAGGGATAATAATTTTATGATATTAACGAATGGAGGGTAGGTGTGTTATTTTATATGTAAATACATCCGTATAATCATGTTAAGTCTAGTTAAATACTTTTACACTTTAAAAACAAGAGTTCAACGCCCTTCCTTGGTCTAGCCTTGCCCAATGCCGACAAAAAGGTTAATGTTTTTACCAATTTTTTGTTGGACACTTCTTGTTGACTCTTACTGATAGATTTCGGTGGAAAATTCCTTCTATTATGTTAATTCGATTAAGTTTGAGTAATATGAGTAGGTGATGGAAAGTTTTAATTCTAAACTGGCGGTTTCCCGCGGCATCACCCGCGTAAATGACGGATTTCAAGCAATATCACAATGAATTATAGCCTATGTGCTATTTCGATGTATGAGCTACATAATTGTTAAATTTCATCAAAATCCATCCAGTAGTTTTTGCTTGAAGAAGTAACAAACATACATCCATCCTCACAATCTTTCGCATTTATAATATTATATATTAAATATTAATAATAAATAAAAATATTATAAAATTTTCAGTAGTAGTGTAGTTTGGGGGAGGCCTTTGCCCAGCAGTGGTACAGTATAGGCTAGGGAAAAAAATAAAAAACTAATAGCGTTCCCCGCGATTGCTTCCACGCGTTTTGCGGACTTAAGCCCACTCCTGTTCTCGAAATTTTACAATCCATACATAGATTCCACTATAACCCATACTGACTTTATTTATTTCTTCCTAAATAAGGTTTTGGTTAAAGTGGATTTTTTTTGGGTTTTTATTGCCTGCCCTTTAAATATGACGACTTGCTGTAAGTCCACGAACTTTTGATCAATTCAACTTAAAAAGTTGATACTTTGACTGGTTTCACTTATTAAATTTTGTCTCAAAAAGCGCTTTTGTGAAGTTTTCCTCAGTTAGAAGAATGGAGCACCGGTTTTTGAGAGGGGGGAATAGATAAATAAATAAAATAAAATAAAATCAATTTATTTCTTAAAATCTTTAACAAATATAATGCCGGGGCTTCCCATAAAGTTATCTAAGTGATACTTGTGTAGGGATAGCCTCGAAATAGACTTCTTGATACATTTTACTAATAGGGTTCCGTATCTATTTACAAATATTATTCATGCGAGAGTGTATGTTCCGTTATCATGCTGCTACTGAACCTATTTTGATTAATTTTGATATCGCGAAGACACAAGTAATAATAGTCCCCCTAGCCGATTTCGACTACGGTGGCCAGTCACAACGACTAACCGACTGCGCGGGACATATTATGGTGCACAAGTGTGTGCGCAAACACAGGTGCACTCTCTATTCCTTTCACTCTCATAGCCCGATGGGACAGCAATCTGACACGACCGGAGAGAGATCAGGCACAGGACCAACAGCTTTACGTGCTTTCTGAGGCACGGGGGTGAAACAACAACTTCCAAACTCCGGGCTACCCTGAGAATTTCTGAACAGAAAGACCCAGGTACATATTTTTGGCCCGACCCGGGAATCGAACCCGGGACCTCTAGCAGCCGTAGCTTTAAAATGCGACCCTCTAACTGCTGCGCCACCAAGGCAGTTAAAGTCACAAAGTATTCTTCAAACACTTAGAACGACACAATAGCTTGATTAGGATCATCATAAAGGGAAAGATTGAAGGGATAAGGAAAAGAGGAAGACCTAGAAGAGCGTATATGACCCAAATAAAGGAAAATTTGGACGTCGAGTCGTACCGAGGTCAAGGAGATGGCTCTGAATTGAGATAAATGGAGAAAACTCCACCGACAAGAGTATAGCTCTTAAATGAAGAAGAAGGGAGACACAAGGCGGTTGCCCGGTTGTGATCTCGGAAATCGTCCCTGAAAGACGATGTAAATGGGGATGGCCTTAAAACAACACGCTACTATGTAGTACTATTATATATTCTGTGAAGCTACGACAATTAGAAGAATAAGAGTAGAGCATCAATACCTATGATTTGACGAAGCGTTTGGTGTATTGGTTACCGCTCCTGACTATTACGCCGGCCGCCGCGGGTTCGTACCCCGCAAGGGGCAAATGTTTGTGATGAGCACGAACATTTGTACTTAAGTCATGGATGTTATATGTATTTAAGTATTTTAAGAGATGCCCCCGTCATAATCGTTGTCTGGTACTTCGTAACACAAGGAAGAAAACTCCTTACCTTGAAACCAGACAATTGGTGTGTTGTCTGGCGCATATTTATTTATTTATGATTCAAATTCGAATACGCGAGAAAAATCCGACGGGAAACCCTAGTTTATAAATAGAGATGGGTTCCATTTTACCTATGGAGGTACGGGACTTAAAGTAATAAAATAAACGTTATAATATAGCCGCTGAGAGAATGCTATTTGGTAGTTTTAAATTTTGACAGAAAATGAATAGGAAAATTGACAAATAAAGAAGGAAAGGAACTTAGAAATTCTTTTCATACATTTAATGTCAAAATAGCATTCTCTCAGCGGCTTAACTATAGCACGATCGATTGAACTACGTACCTACGTCATAAGAAGAAATGCCAAAGTAAATACTGAATATTTTTGTTTTGACTGAAAATATTTTGATGCCACATTTTCATACAGTTCAAAGACGATTTAATTTGGAACCGATTTGATGGAGATTTCCATTACATATTATTTTGGGGGCACGGTAGTGCATCGCCAAGTGTCATTATAAAAATTGAAAAAGATTAGTCAAACAATATATAAAAAAATCTTTTTAAAAACAACCGTCATCTAAAGTAGCATGGTACCAAATTTTGAATCAATCGGACATAAGGAAGTTAGTCAGTTCTCTCATCAACTAGAAAAGAGCTGATAATCTTCAAACGGCTGAACAGATTTTCATGGAACATGTCTAAGAACACTTGGGAAGTTGTGATTCAATTATCTATGACACAAAAAAACTAAACAAGAACCATTTCATCTGCCTGGGAGCTTCAATACCACAGACATGTTAACCTTATACTTATAACAAACCTGTCTCTTTTTGCATCGGAGATTAAAAATGTAGATTTAAGATCTATCATACAACTATTGTGCTAAGCTTTAGATCTAGCATCTGAAAAATCTATTAATTTAGATTTTAGGGGGTATTTTTTAAGTGCCTTTGTCCCAGATTTAGATGTAAAGTACCTAGGGGTCGACATTATAATCAAAAACTTTCAAAGAAATGCATCTTTCTTTCATGAATTAGGCATGTATGTTCCTATCAAAAGTATAAATAAATAAGACTTCTAAAACCAGTAGTATTAAGAGTAGTAAGATGATAAAATCTGGCAATTTTTGTTACCCAGTTGTCAGTCAAAGAGACTGTAGTTGCTTGATAAGGATAATTCTATGATAATAATATCAACAAGAGTTATGACAGGGCAAAACATACATACATTATATCATATTTGAGGTTTTTGCCCACTACAGCATATAACATACCATGACTGCGCTAGGAATGTGTAAAGCAAAAAAAAATCTTTGTTATTAGTAGTAGTGTAATTAGTTTTCTGTGCAAAATTTCGTAAGTTTATGTATGTTTGCCAATAGATTTTTCAAAAACAAGAAGTCATAGCGAGATGTCTTTTTCCTACTACAAAAAGAATATCAAACTTCCTGACTAACATTTTTACTATTCATTTTCTGTCAAGATAGAAAACATTCTAGCCACTTCCCTCCCTCCGTTCTGGGTTTTTGTCATCATCTATAATGTTTTTGTTTACAAGCAACTGCAAGATAAACATTAAACGCTATTAAATAATAGATTAATTATGCATGTAGATAATTACAAGTTCTACAATAATACTAGTAGTTTTGTGATTAGTAACAACACACTTTAACATATTTATTTTTATTTATTTATTTATACTTTATTGCACAACCAAAAACTGTACAAAAGGTGGACTAAATGCCGTATGGCATTCTCTACCAGTCATACCTTTGGGCTAAGCAGAAATGATTGTGGGCGGTGCGACAAAGAAATGTATTTACAAACATACCTACATACCTTTAGAACATACCTTTAGCAATAATGTTAAACCTTAGTTGGTAAAGGCAGAAGCATTTTTAAAAATAATTGTGAGAATTTCATTACATAAGCTTATTGGTAATGAATTGGATTCACATCGTAGAGGAATTCTATTCAGGAACACTGAGTTTTTTTAACATTGTGTGCTAAATAAACAAATGCAATTAAAAATTGATCCAGTTTTACCAAGAATCAAGTAAAAGTGGCCAGTGTTTAGTCTCACAAGATTCATATAAGAAATTAAGACAAAAATCAAGCTACACATTCAATTGTTTTGCTCCAAAACGGAACTCTGATAAGCTCTATGTTATCAACAATAAAGTTGATATTACCGTGGTAAACTACATAAAATGTAGTGTGGATACAAGTTAAATAGACTATCCAATAAGAGGTTTGTATCATAATTGGTTAGGGACATTCAATGGACTTGACAATTGAAAATAATTGTAGTAAAAACATTTTGGAGGTCACAGTATAGTATGGCGGAGAGAGAATAACAAATAAAACCTTCGAATTTTGAATACTGCACTATAATCAGTATTACCCCTACAGTTGTAAAGTGATACAGAATGCGACGCGCAGCGAAGTAAACAATGTACTATCAAAACTGGTTGTATTAATGTTATTTTTTTAAAAACCAACACGTTTCGCCCCCTTTAATACGGCTGAAACGAGTTTTAATGCAATGTTTAGGCCAACCTCACCGATGTATGCCAGCGAAGAGTGGAAAAAACCTACGGTCACCAACACAACACCACACACAGTATTACACTTTCGAGTTTCACTTGCATTAGAGCACACTTTATAAACCAAAAAACAAACAAATATATCACCGAATTCACTGAAATAACACCGCAAAGACTTAAAGTACGCACCTTAGTTTTAGTTATGACATGTGTAGCTAGTTTAACAACTGCAAAATTTCCCGTTCCAATCGTTTTCTCCAGCTCATAGTTACCGACGCACACGAGCTGATCTATCGGGAAATGTTTGCTTTTGTGCATCGGCTTGATTTCGTTATCCATTTTGTGAATATCGAGTGAAAATCCACCCGACACACAACCTGTCCAATTTTTTTTGTCTACTGTTAATAGTTCGCGAAGCCTGCCGCGCGGCGCCACCGTCGCTCACGTCATTGCAACGGGGACGTTCATGTGGGTGCTCCGATGTTTCATTAACAAATGGTTAATTTTAATAATCTGAATGTCAATAAATAAACATTTTTGCCCATGAAACTGCTGATGTGAAACGTAAACACTTTTCTAATAACCATCTAATCGTCCGTGCCGTACATCGCTCGCTCTTATCAGTGTTACTGTTATCAATGCGTAGTGGATTCAATTGAACATCGCTCAGTCGTGAAATAAAGTAGTCAATTCACAACCTTTACACAGGTGTTTGTGTCTCTTTCGCGCTCATTCATTATTTGAGTGTTAGAGGGGGATGGATAGACTGGTCTCTGTCATGCGACTAGGTATGTGACGTCAGGAGGGCCACTGACGTCACAGGCGGTAAATTCGAATGATCCAGCGATGTACGGTACGTCATACAAGAAACTATTGATTTCAGACACTTGCGTTGCATTCACAAATTAAAGTACTTGTGTTAGTGGATACTACGCATGCACTGCATTTATTACGTCAACGATGCGTAGTTATCGTTTCTTTGTTGCTTGGTACTTAATTTTTATTTTATAGAGAAAAGCGATGCTCGCAATAGATTTCGTTCATCAGATGGCAGGCTGTTACATTTACTGGAAGCTTCCCATTGTTTATGTTCATTCAGGAAAGGATATTATTATAAATAGCGTACAATTTATAGGTATATTTACTTGTAACCTGCCGGAAAAAGGAAACAAAAAAAAATTGACAAGACCGCTGATTCAATGATTGTCTTTACTTTTTTTATTTTATTCTAAGTGTTTATAATCATCATCATGACTAGATTTTTAATCACAGGGAGAATCAGAGTAGAAGTGTGGACGAAATCTTTACCATTGCCATGGTAGTGTGAGAACATTATGTAAAAAAACAGTAGTAATACAAGGATTCATTTGTTTTTGTTAATTTCCCAAGACGTATTATATTATCTGTGCCAAGACGTTTCTCATTCATTCCATAGCTCGTAGCGCCATCTATCAGCGAGTAGAAATTTGTTCAATGCGTTCTGAAGGTTTTATAAAGACAAAATTAAAGGAAGTTCTTAGTTGATTCGCTAGATGGCAGAAACTATTTTTTTTATATATAATTTACTGATCGCAGTGTGTTGAAAACTTGAAATAGGTTTTCCTTTCAGAGTTGTTTATGAAGATTGATGAAAAGGGTGAGAATAAATGAAACAACGTTTTATATAATTTACTCATTTAAATATATATTTCTATAATAGAAATCTGTTACGTATCTATACATAAATATTACAAGGACGCCAGTCCCGGTTCATTATTTATTATATAAAATACAATTACAATAATAATAAATTAATTAAATATAATTTATTAATAATTTAATAATAATTACGGTGATTTTCAACAATTTAGCGACTTCTTTGGTTAAGTAAGATTCCTTTGTGATAAAAATGAAAATGAGAATTAATTTACAGTAATAATAATAATATCAACAATGAATAAAATTATAAAATAATGTACAAAAACAAAACGATCATACAACTTTCAAACTTTGGCTTTTATCCGCCATTTTTTCACAGAGTTGCCATTTTATACATTTTTTTTTACTTCTTAAGGCAAATAAAAAATGTAGTTATGAGCAAACATAACTGCTATTATTTACCTATTTTGAACACAATTCAGTGGCAAAGTATGCTTGCCCGGAATATGTCAAAATGGCGTAGTTATTACAATTTTATGACACATTTTATTCTAGGACAGAAATATTAAAGTACGTAAAAATGGCAACTCTTTGACATTATTCTAAAGATGTGTTTACAAGGGGGCCATTCTTATATTTTGTAGCACTTCTAACTTCATTAGGTACATAAAAATAATACTTATATTGTGAGGTTTGTATGACAAAAAAGATCAACTCTTTATAGGCTTTTTCAAGTCATGATTTAAAATATATTCTTGTTTCGATTAAATAATAAAAGTATTAAGGATACTGTTTTTTAATACTGTCAACAAAACAAGTGCTTTTTAACAATTAATTTTTCAATCCTATTTAAGCTATCCCCTAATGGGGTCCCCAATTCTCATGGCCCCCTTAAAAACAAGTAAAACTTATCGTCTTATCACTTTGTTAGATTCGCAAGCAACTGTGAAAAATTACACTTACAATTTTCAACTTCGATTCAGCTTCTAAATGTTTGATAAATATTTTAAGTAACACAGCGGTATAAAATGAATAACGTTTTGTAAACATATTTTGAGTGAGTACTAAGTACATGTACTATTTAGATTATTGAATTTTATCTTCGTTCAGGGCCTCAATTCTCGTGCAGTTCGTGTACGAAAAAAGTTCACCAATTAAAATTTCTTTGTTGAAGTAAAATTGTTTTTGATTTCTCAGAGTCACGATTTCTGTGCATTTCGATTTCTTTCGTGCAGTAGATTTTCACCTTACTTGATTTCTTAAGTAAAAATGTTACACTCGCAAACTAATTACCAAACAAAAAAGTTCGTTTGACGCGAGAATCGCCGCCCAGATTTTGAGTACCCAAAATGTGACGTTATAAAAATATGTACCTAAATTTCTAGGTGGTGGGTGTAAAAACGAGGTCGACCAAACATCTATTAGTAGAATCGAATGGTTGAACTCATGCAATTAAAATGAGAAATACTAAGCATTGCTTAAATGCCAAAAACACACTTTACAGTATTTTTTATAAGTTAAAGGTCTATCCACATTATATTATAGACTATAGACTTTATAGGCTACTTGACGAGATGGACTATTTAAAATAATATTTTTTTAGAATTTAAATAAATTGTTGTGAAATTTTTAAATTAAAATTTGACTGAATAAAATGTGATGTTAAAGAATAGTGTTGTTTTTTTAATTTAAAATGTTAATAACAACCAGCTGGTTAAGAAATAAATAATAAATTTATATGAGAGAATAATATTAAGAGCCTTTAAACACAACGACTTTTTGAATAAATACCATCGAGGTCACCATCGCCTTACCACTTTATGATCCAAAAAAGCTTACACTTCGCGTCGACTTTTGTATGAAGTAACTTAAACTTTGAGTGCAAGCAATTTTGGTTTTTAAAGTTATTAGGCGGCAAAGATTTCGTCTATACAAGAAATTTGAAGTTAATATTACAAGTTATTTCTGTTATTTTTAGTTTATAGTAAATGTTGTCAAGTAGGCTATTAACTATATTTATTTACAGTAAAACGCTGAAATGACTTGCCCACCCGATGCTGTTTGGAACGCTGCAATAGAAATAAAAAAATATAAGATTAAAAATAAAACAAAAAAATAAATAACATAAAAGTAAAAGACTAATTATCAAGGGAAATTCATAGTAATTTTTGATTTTTATAAAGAAAACAAAAAAATAATAAAAAAAATTCCCTTAAACACTAACACTTTTATTCATAATAACGCAAACTGTTTAATAAACCTGTTTTAACTATTACACTGTTTTGTCTCGTTCTTTCATGACAGCGCGTCATCATTTGACAAAACAGTGTACTAGCTAAAATAGGCTTATTTGACGGCTTGCGTTATTATGAATAAGGGGGCTATTGGAGTTATTTGATCATCATAAATAATATTTTGTGGAAAGGACACGGTCGACGCGCCATACATTGCTTGCCCCATAAGTAAAAATCCATGCGTCACGACCAAAACTAATTTTATGGGTTCGTTTCTTCGCCTTTTAAAATAATATAAAGTAATATAAGCCGTAAATAGCGGGGTTTTCACATAAAACAAAATAAAATGTGTGGGGTCAATCTCTTGCACACTATCTAGAACAGGTCTTTCTAGATCATAGCGCCATCTGTGTCGAAAAACCGCCATCTAGGCCACCAAAACTAAAACATAGAAAACTGCCCCGCTAGGGTGCGTAACGCGTGAAAATTACGATGACGCAAACAATAGCCAACGAAAAGAAGTTCCTTGTCATAGTTTTTTTTTCAAGTTTTAGGAAGAGGTTGGTTGGTTTAAAGGTTAGTACCTATGGGAGGCATACGTCATTTTCCTTCTTAAAATAGCGATTGCGAGCGCTTACTTAATTAACTAACTGCCAGTTATATAACATTGTATGACACAATATGCCATTTCGTTAAGCGGTCGCCAGTTTGCTTATAAGTGCTCGAAACCGCTATTTTCTGCCAAACACAACAATTGTTGGGGACAGGAAATTGTGTTCAATCATTGTCCTATTTTTTTTTGTACATTTATATGCCGCTAGATAAAAGCAAAGTAAATTAACAATATTGTATTAAAAATTCAATATATTTTTTGCAAAATGATATTGTCAAGTCTCTTAATGCTTTTCTTTAACCAAACATAAAACGACTCTGGGGCAATTTACGACCGTGTCCTTTTCATGGTTGATTTTTTATGGCACTATTTGGCAAACCGTGCGGGCCTTTATTCAGCAGTGGACGTCCTGTTACTGATAATGATGATGCATTATAAAACAATTTCCATATATTAAACAAATTTAATAATGTGAATAGGCCCTAACAAAATTACCGCACTTTAAGATGGATTTTAATGATATATTTGCAAAAATTAAATGCTCACTACAATTATAAAGTCGTGGCTTGCCTGAACCATATCGACGAAAGCCACACTCAAGCCACAGCTTTTACATATATTCGTAATTAATTTCTAATTTTTAAATTAAACATTTTGGTGCAAATTCTAAGAAAAGTTCTTTAAAACACATAATATGTAATATTATCTCTTTCTGTAATGTCGCATTGTATGTTCTATTTAAGACTATTTCGCCTTACCAGTTTAAGAGCCAAAATCGCTTGCACAACGCGTCGTATTTTGTTTGAAGTGACGCCCGTTTTATTTTGTGTGTGCAAGCGATTTTCATGATGTGTGGTAAGGTGGCGGTGTCCTCGTATTTCTTATTTCCATTTCATTTAAGTACACGTTGAAAAAACTTTGTTTTTTTACATTTATTTATTTAGTTAATACCATTGCAAATTAAAAACTTTGAGCATAAATCAGCGATAGAGTTATTATTAGTAAGATTTTAAAGAACTTATCCAAGAAATATGACCATGTGTGTTCTTTTTTTAATTTAATGTATAATAATAGTCCATCTTATTGGTAAGATGGCTTTATTATACTTTTGAGGGCACATTTCTTAGAATTAATTTGAAAAAATATTAACCAGGAAATAACGTTTTTCAATAATAGTCATTTTTATATGCGTCATCCGTAAAGTGTAAAATTAATAAATTAAGTCGTTTAATTTCATATTTTTTTACGTACCGTTAGTATCTGCCATTGACAAGGGCAGAACGCGCTGAAAATTATATAGCCCATAAAACTAAAAAATATGTATAAGAAAGGTACTAAGTTACTTTGATACTACACGATTTTATGATCGGAATATTAAAATGTGCCCTCAAATGATTTTTTATTATTTTTATCTACTAATAATTTTATTCTTAGCATCGTGAACACATTTACTGTGAATTCCTAAACTTTACCTTCGTAATTTGTACATTTTTCAATATCCGCCATTTTGGATTTTCGAATTAAAAAAAAACACGAAATTGATGAAAATTTGTTATTATGTTATACCTAAATATTATTTATTTTAATGAACTTAATACGTTTCTAATGATCAATTTAATTTTAAAAAAATCCAAACGGAATATTAAAATGTGCCCTCAAATGATTTTTTATTATTTTTATCTACTAATAATTTTATTCTTAGCATCGTGAACACATTTACTGTGAATTCCTAAACTTTACCTTCGTAATTTGTACATTTTTCAATATCCGCCATTTTGGATTTTCGAATTAAAAAAAAACACGAAATTGATGAAAATTTGTTATTATGTTATACCTAAATATTATTTATTTTAATGAACTTAATACGTTTCTAATGATCAATTTAATTTTAAAAAAATCCAAACCAATTGTATTAATTAAAATGGGATGATTCTTAAAAATAAAGTAACATATTTAAGTACGTGAAGTATATTCGCGTTTTTTTAAATATAAATTATTGCATACTTTACTAGCAAGCCAGGATTTTATTCTACGGGCTTAAGAATTTCAATATATTTTAATTAATATTGCACGACTTTACGTCCTATAAACCATAATAATACAACACCAAAATATTTGAAAATGTGTATAGGATACGACATTTAAAACTATTATAATTTATTTTAATTAATATTACAATTAAATGATTCAAATATAACGGCAACTTGGTATAACATTATTGAATATTTTTAACGGTTGTGTACTTTCCATTCAGAAACATAATTATTATAACTTGCTTACACATAGGAATTTAAATAAAATCTTCTAGCCGGTTTCTTTATAAAAAAAACTTATCAAGGCTGACTATCGAGGTCACCGCCACCTAACCATCTCACGTCGTCATTTGTTATAAGTGACGTCCTTTTTTGTGTCGTGTGTGCAAGCGATTTTCGTTTGAAAGTGGTTAGGCGACGTAGAACTCGACCGTATCACTGATGCCACTGAACTATTTATTATAATTTGTTCATGGGCTGGCTGATGTTTTTATTAATTTTTTTGACCAATTTTTTTAATGAAATGAAAACCATAGTATTAATTTTTGTTTTCAATACAAACAACAAACGTAATTTTTTATTCAATTTTCGTCTATGATCAAGACCACCATAAGCAACTTATTGTTCGTCAAACTTTAGACCATAGCCAATATTTTCTGCCTACTTTGGAGCATAGACAAAAATACTTTCTCCGACCTTAGCCATTCCTATTACCAGAGACAGCATTTTTCATCATCGAGCATAGACTAAAGCACAACTGTATTCAATCCAACTTTTTTTCTATGTAGGACACGTTCGAGCAAAGCCAGAGACGTTTTTTTTCAGCTCAAACTTTTTTTACCATAGACAATATTTTTTTCGCCCTACTTTTTTCGAGCATAGACAAAAGCACAGGCAGCTAACCGTTGGGTGTTACGCGTTGCGCGCCAGCTCGTAGAACAGCACGTACGCTTCCGAAGACACTACGTTCCTGGGGTTTATTGGAGTGACTCTGAAAAAAAACAACAAGTTTAAAAAAAATGGGTTGAGGTGCTCGTAGCGCAGTGGTGGCAGCGCTTTGGTAGTAATACCGAAGTTAAGCAACTTGCGGCGCGGTCGGTGTTTGGATGGGTGACCATTCCGACCATATAAGTAACGTATATCATGAGCATCTCCCTGCTTCGGAAGGCACGTTAAGCAGTTGGTCCGGCTAATATCGGTTGATATTCGTCTTTAAGCCCAGTCAGAGGCCCTATGGGCGGCTTGAAAAAATCTGGCAGCAAGGTTGGTCGCTTGCCTTGCAAACACCCCTCCGCCAATCCGCACTGAGCCCGCGTGGTGGAGTATGGCTCATACTACCTCATATTTGAGGTAAGGCCTTTGCCCAGCAGTAGCAGGGGTGCTTACAGGCTAACTTAACTTTTTTTTTTTAAATGACATGTTGTCTCGCAACATTGATGAGGTGACGCAGCCTACTCGTTAAAGCAAGCACTTGCACAATTCAACAGGGTTGTCAATGTGTCGGTGGCTGAGTGAAAAATATTTTAACCAAAGTTCTTTCAGTAAACAGGCATCTTCTGGGCGACCTCGTTCCATCTTCGACTCCGTCTCAGTCGCACTTGGCTTGTCTGGAGTCAAGAGCAAACCCATACTTAATTTTAAAAAAACCCAGCTATATACTTTTGGCCGGACCCGGGAATCGAACCCGGGACCTCTGGCGCAGCCGTCGCTTTAAAATGCGACCCTCTCAACGCCGCGCCACCGAGGCAGTTAGTGACAAAAAGACAATACACCCTGTATATTACCTGGAGTCGTTGTACTCGTGCCACTCTCCAGTGTACGGATGCTTGCAGTACGCGGTGTAGTGGCCCGAGTATGTTGTCCCTGTAACAATATATAGGTTATAATGAGGGCTACCGTTTTCGTGCTCACTAGTTGGCGCCACTGACGCGTGAGGTCCAGAATATCTTAGATTACGTATCCTGTAGATTTGACACATATTTAAAATTGACAAGTTAGAAAGTGATGGCTGTATACAAAAGTACTTAAGAGTGAGAGAGACGCAGATATTGTTTTTTGTCCTTATCACCGTTCATAGGTAATTTCGGCCTGCCACAATTTAAAAATAAGGGCAGACATTTGACGTCTATGCGAAAAATACAATAAAATTGCAAATTTAAAATAAATTTTGTGCAAGTGAAGTGTTTTGTGGATTACGGAGTGATTGTTTTACTTACTCAACATGGTAAATTGTTGTGTGCTTGGATGTAAAAGCCGTACTGAGCGTAAATATGAAAACATAACATTTCACACGTAAGTAAGCCTCATTTATATTGTTCCTATATGTTTTACCTGCATCGAAGTGCATTAATCTTAAATCCTATAAAAGAACATACATAATAGTGGAAAAAAGTAGTGAATTATCAATCGAATTGTAAAATATTTTTGTATTATTACCTGACCAAATATAAAAGGTCGTCTACGGCTCAACTCTGTGGGTTATGGCTATTACGGTAGCCATTTTGTTAGTATTTTAAATTTTGCTGGGTTATCGTTGCCTTTAGGGATACCACAATACAAAGGGTAAAAGTTCTCGATTTAAGGGTAATTTACAATCGACTAATTTTAAAAATCGTATATGTATTTTAATTGCTGGATGAACATTTCATGCGTTGTAGTGATCATTATTATTTGAACTAATTATGATTTGTGTTCATTTATATAGATTTCCAAAAGACGAGACGGTACTCAAGGTTTGGATTGCAGCGACTGGACGGCAAAACTGGCAGTCTACCAAGCACACTCGCATGTGTTCTATCCATTTTAAAACCGAATGCTTTCAGAAAAAGCAACGGATAACTTATTTGGCAAATATTTGAATGTACGCAACAAATTTATGTTGCGTATTTATGTTATTATTTAATAAACTTACATCATTTAACGGCCCATAAAAGTTATTTGTTGACTATTTTATTTAAACTTTATTGCTCTGTAAGTTGTATAATTGGCGAACTTATTCTGTTCTATGACGTTAAAAATCCTATTTCCTTCTTAAACATTTTTTTTGTACACAATTTTTGTTTTATCCCTATGTTAATATTTTTTTGTACAAATAAATAAAGATTTTGACTGTAAAATTAAGTATTTATTGTAATTAAGGTTGCTAGTGTATTTATATGGGTGGGGAGTAAATTTTTATGAACATGGCCACCCCAAAATACGTAAGTACTTTATATCTGTCTCATACGGGTGAACGCGGCTGTCAAGTCTATAATATACTTCGTCTAAGCAGAATATAGCTTTTATGGTGTGTAAATTGTCATGATGGAGAGAAAAAAAACAAGTTTGCCATTAATACATCGGGCATGCCGCAGTCCAGGTTTGTTAGGAAAAGAGGAGTTACACGAGTTACTAAAGATTTAACATTTATTTTCTTAGTCCCCCTTTTAAAACACTCTTATTAATTGATCCGTAACTAGTATTTGCCATAAATGAATAGAAATTATTGCTAAATATTCGAAACATTAATCTTAATAGAATTAAACCCGCACATCTAACCCAAACAGTGACATTCGACATTTCGGAGACCTCACGCTACACAAGCGCCCCTAGCGGCGAATTCATACGCGTTAGCCCTCATTGATAGTCCACTATATGCTTATATTACTATAAAAGCAAAAGCCATAGTATAGCAATAGAAAAGTAAATAATTATTATTATTATCTGTTCTGACCAGCGATAGGAATAGGTAGGGCTTATTTACCTAAACTTCGAATCAGAACAGAGAGGAATCGGAGTCTTTTTATGATAGTATTTTTTTTCCGAGACGACTGTCCCAAGATTCATATCAAGACTCATATAGGACATCATCTAAGTACATCAAAACTAAATTTTATTTGGAATAAGTAATTAATTTATGTATACCAAACTTTGTGACTGGACATAATACAGGGTGTGAAAAAAGTACTATCCAAATTCAAAGAGTCGAGTCTAGAATACAGAAAAATATATTAAAAAATCTTGATTTTTTGCTAGATACAGTTTTAATTTGCATTTAATTGTTATACAGAACAGTTAACGGCCCACCCATCCAAACAGGCGTCCTTTAAAATAATGATCATGCTATTTTCACTAATAACAATTGATTAAAATTAAATCAAGCATTACAAAAACATCTAAGATTGCGCGCACCTCATTCATTCATAAAAAAGCTACAAAAACAGATGGTTAGCGCCGTTGCGAGCCACCCGGCACCGAACAAAAGAACTTTTGTCTCTTTTGAACTTAGGTAGCCGCACTATTTGTTACTTTCGCACATTGATAACGTGTTTTTTTCAAATAACGAGTGTTCATCCATAAAAATATCGGTTAGTAAGTCAAGTGCTTTATTTGTTTATGGTTGTCTCGGGATGCGTGCGCGTGAGCAATGATCGTAGACGCAGGTTCTTAGATATATCAATATCTAAGAACCGGAGTGACATGACGAAGCTGACATGAGTGTGCGTGAAACAGTGCGTTGGTATTCTGAAAATTGTGTAGATTACGGAGGCTACACACCGTAGCAGAGTACCTGTGTTCAGAGCAATACAAAATTGGCATGACTTCAGATAATTTCATGCGCTCAGTGTAAGTTATTACCAGACAGATTATTTGCTATCGTGAATTATTGTAAGTAGTTGATTCCAATTTTTTAAGTACGGTACCTACATGCTCAATTTTGCACTGGTCCAATCACATTTTTGTGTTTTTTGACGGTCTTGGGCCCGTGGTCTTGGGCTTGGCATGAATTTATAGAACACGATTTGCTGCCTTAAGATTGTTCCTGTCTGTCTACATCAAATAATACCTAAGTCGAATTTTATTTGTCTATACTAATATTATTTATGAAAGATAGATGTAGTTAGTAGCCACAATACTTTTTGAGGTATTGTTACACTTTATCCAGTCGTAAACTTAAAGTTAACAAAGACCGATCACTTATTCAAAATATTATTATTATTTATGTACCTAATTAATGACGTCCCAACAGATGTCCTAGAAAAAAAATGTAGTAAGGGAGTCTCCGATTCTTGTCTTTGTTCTCCGAAGTTTAGGCTAATAAGCCCTACCTATTCCTATCTCTGGTTCTGACGCTTTCAATTTTGACACAAAAGGAAATAACCTATCTTGGCCTAGCCACGGACAACAATGAAAGAAATCCCTAAATTATTTCTATTTTTTTTTTGATACTAGAAACAAATAATATCCTCAGAGATGCCTAAAGTTTTTTCTTTTTAAATTTTAATAGTACTTAGCGAAATTCCATTTTAAATCTAGCTATACCTTTTTTTAGAGAAGTTTAGTATGTATAGTATATAGAAGATTTAGGAATTTTTGTTTGCAAAATTGGCTCGCCAGCAACATTGGTTCATTAATTAGTAATATTGCTAAATCTTGCTTGAGTGGTTACCGACCTCTGTACAATGCTGAATCTGGTTCAAATAATTACCGACGACTGTACGGACGTTTCAATGTAACATTGCTTCATGTGTAACACTCACCCGAATGGTTTGATTTACTGTAACATTGTTTCATATGTAAAACTCACCCAAACGATTCACAGTAACATTGTTTCACATGTAACACTCACACTAACTTATTACAGTAACATTGTTTTGCATGTAACGCTCACCCGAATGCTTCACTGTAACATTGTTTCACATATAACACTCACCCAATCGTATCACAGTAACATTGTTTCACCGGTAACACTCACCCGAACGTATCACTGTAACATTGTTTCACATGTAACACTCACCCTAACGTATCACTAATATTGTTTCACCTGTAACATTCACCCGACCGTTTCACAGTAACATTGTTTCATATGTAACACACCCGACCGTATCACTGTAACATTGTTTCATCTGTAACACTCACCCGAACGTATCACTGTAACATTGATTCACGGGAATCACTCACCCGAATGGTTTGTTTCACTGTTTCATATGTAACACTCACCCGAACGTTTCACTGTAACATTGTTTCATATGTAACACTCACCCGAACGTTTCACTGTAACATTGTTTCACCTGTAACACTCACCCGAACGTATCACTGTAACATTGTTTCACCTGTAACACTCATCCGAACGTTTCACTGTAACATTGTTTCATTTGTAATACACTCGAACGTTTCACTGTAACATTGTTTCACCTGTAACACTCACCCGAACGTTTCACTGTAACATTGTTTCACATGTAACACTCACCCGAACGTATAACTGTAACATTGTTTCACATTTAACACTCACCCAAACGTATAACTGTAACATTGTTTCACGTGTAACACTCCTCACCCGAACGTTTCACTGTAATATTGTTTCACCTGCAACACTTACCCGAACGTATAACTGTAACATTGTTTCACGTGTGACACTCACCCGAGTGGTTGCTGACCGCGTACAGGTTGTAGACGGCCTGCGTGCCGCGCGCGGCGGCGTACGGCGACATGTCGAGGCCGGTCAGCGGGAACTCCACCACCACGCTCAGCTTGCCGCGGAAACGCTCCGTTGGGGAGAAACTGCAAATAATAATACAGGTTTTTCAATCCTCTTTTTTTTAATTTATTTGAAGCAGTCGCAGCGGAGACGGCCTGGCGACCTGGGCCCCTATTTTTGAATCACTCGCTTGGATATGGCGAGTGATTTTCGTTCGAAAACGATTTTTTTTCTATGACTTTTGACACTACGTCGAACGAAAATCATTCGCCATCTTGAAGCGAGTGATTCAAAAATAGGGCCCCTGGACTGACAGACTGACGGACAGACGAATAAGTACTTTTGTATTTAGCATTTGACTTTGACTATGGTGTTATTTGGAAATAGACTCACCGCTTGAGATGCAGAACGAGGACTTGCGGGAACTTATGCACCGTGAACCATTTGAGGCACTTGCGACGCACGCCGCACGCGGAACATGTCTGTAATGAAGTATAATATATTTATAATAATTATTAATTGGTAATAGCCATTCGCATAAACCAACAGCTTTTGTATAGAATACCAATTCTTTGTGTTGCGTAAATAAATTTTAATATAGTTTATTTTTGTTTTTATAGTGTTTTGTCACCATACAAACTTAATAATATAAATTGCACTTGTAAAAAGACAACTGTTAACCTGTGACAGACGAGGAATCGAACCCCGTGTCTTACGCTATCCGGGCGTATGCCTATACCACTCGGCCACCGTCACATTAACAAGCCTGTTGAATTTTGGCAAGCGCTTTTTAACGCGTAGGCTGCGTGACATCATCAATGTTGCGAGATTGCTCTCACAATATCCGAAGGAAAATATTTTTACACATATTTTAACAATCAGTTAAGATGATGAAAGCCAATTTATAGTTAATTTTCACAGGTTCACAGTTGTCTTTTTACAAGTGCAATTTATATTATTAAATTTAAATATTATATGGTAATTCCCATAAGCAAAAAAGGAAAAAGACGTCTTCTTCTTCAGCACTATCTTGTTTCTTGTACTACGAATGGATCGATATTTTCCATTAGAGCAACATTTAACATAGTAATATCAAACAGTTAAAACGAAGACCATTACCAATAAATCAATGACTGGTGCAGTTTTGTGGTAAGTTTTACGGGTAGATGGCGCTGACGTCACGCGTAATAACGTATGCATAAAAGACCAGAAATTTCGCGCGGTCGGACCTCAATTGCGGACAGCACGGTAGCTCAATTGGAGAAACATTTGGCCCGGTTAGCTAGAAAGATGCTGGTTCGAGAGAGAGCAAATTTATTTATTTATTTATTAATGCCAATTATAGGTATACACATCATTGGCAAGAAAACTACAAAGTTACGAGTACACTAGTGCAAAAAATCAATAAAATAGTTACAATTAAAAAATAATAACAATAATTAACAGAAAAAAAAACAGTAAAAGCATCTTTGTATCGACTAACTGTTGCTCCTATTGTAAAAAAAATGCGTGAAGTATGAATTAGAAATCATTTTAATAAACTCCTGTGAAAATCACATACCGGTTTCTCGTCTCCATCCATCTCTTCCTCCTTGGTGAAGTGTTGCAAGCACTGCTGCAGTCGTAGCGCGCCCGTGCGAGCCGGGATCGGCAAACTGAAGACAACAGTCCACTTATTTATTTAAAAAAACTAGCGGACCCAACGAACTTTATTGCATGACCTAAAGGTTTGACTGGCAGAGAATGCTCTTAGCATTAAATCCACCTTTGTACACTAAATTTTGTGCAATAGTCTTTAAATAAATAAAACTTTGTTTTATCCCTAGCCCCGTTTAGATAAATAGTTTGGCGAACTTTAGTTGACTTGATTGATAATCAGTTCAGCCAACTTTAATTGAATCAATGTACTTGATTGATAGCTGGACTAGCTTTGGACTTGATATTTGATCGTCAACATAGTTGACTTGATATTTAATTGGGTCAACTTAGTTGACTTGGTATTTGATTGTGTCAACTTAGTTGACTTGGTATTTGATTGTGTCAACTTAGTTGACTTGATATTTGATTAGGTCAACTTAGTAAACTTGGTAATTGATTAGGTCAACTTAGTTGACTTGGTATTTGATTGGGTCAACTCAGTTGACTTGATATTTGATTGGGTCAACTTAGTTGACTTGGTATTTGATTGGGTCAACTCAGTTGACTTGATATTTGATTGGGTCAACTTAGTTGACTTGGTATTTGATTGGGTCAACTCAGTTGACTTGATATTTGATTGGGTCAACTTAGTTGACTTGGTATTTGATTGGGTCAACTCAGTTGACTTGATATTTGATTAGGTCAACTTAGTTCACTTGATATTTGATTAGGTCAACTTAGTTGACTTGGTATTTGATTGGGTCAACTCAGTTGACTTGATATTTGATTGGGTCAACTTAGTTGACTTGGTATTTGATTGGGTCAACTCAGTTGACTTGATATTTGATTGGGTCAACTTAGTTGACTTGGTATTTGATTGGGTCAACTCAGTTGACTTGATATTTGATTAGGTCAACTTAGTTCACTTGATATTTGATTAGGTCAACTTAGTTGACTTGGTATTTGATTGTGTCAACATAGTTGACTTGGTATTTGATTGTGTCAACTCAGTTGACTTGATATTTGATTGGGTCAACTTAGTTGACTTGGTATTTGATTGGGTCAACTCAGTTGACTTGATATTTGATTGGGTCAACTTAGTTGACTTGGTATTTGATTGGGTCAACTCAGTTGACTTGATATTTGATTAGGTCAACTTAGTTCACTTGATATTTGATTAGGTCAACTTAGTTGACTTGGTATTTGATTGTGTCAACATAGTTGACTTGATATTTGATTGTGTCAACTTAGTTGACTTGGTATTTGATTGTGTCAACATAGTTGACTTGATGTTTGATTGTGTCAACTTAGTTGACTTGGTATTTGATTAGGTCAACTTAGTTGACTTGGTATTTGATTGTGTCAACTTAGTTGACTTGATATTTGATTAGGTCAACTTAGTAAACTTGGTAATTGATTAGGTCAACTTAGTTGACTTGGTATTTGATTGGGTCAACTCAGTTGACTTGATATTTGATTGGGTCAACTTAGTTGACTTGGTATTTGATTGGGTCAACTCAGTTGACTTGACATTTGATTGGGTCAACTTAGTTGACTTGGTATTTGATTGGGTCAACTCAGTTGACTTGATATTTGATTGGGTCAACTTAGTTGACTTGGTATTTGATTGGGTCAACTCAGTTGACTTGATATTTGATTAGGTCAACTTAGTTCACTTGATATTTGATTAGGTCAACTTAGTTGACTTGGTATTTGATTGGGTCAACTCAGTTGACTTGATATTTGATTGGGTCAACTTAGTTGACTTGGTATTTGATTGTGTCAACATAGTTGACTTGATGTTTGATTGTGTCAACTTAGTTGACTTGGTATTTAATTGGGTCAACTTAGTTGACTTGATATTTGATTGGGTCAACTTATTCACTTGATATTTGATAGTGTCAACTTAGTTGACTTGATGTTTGATTGTGTCAACTTAGTTGACTTGGTATTTAATTGGGTCAACTTAGTTGACTTGATATTTGATTAGGTCAACTTAGTTGACTTGGTATTTGATTGGGTCAACTCAGTTGACTTGATATTTGATTAGGTCAACTTAGTTGACTTGGTATTTGATTGGGTCAACTCAGTTGACTTGATATTTGATTAGGTCAACTTAGTTCACTTGATATTTGATTGTGTCAACTTAGTTGACTTGGCATTTGATTGTGTCAACTTAGTTGACTTGGTATTTGATTAGGTCAACTTAGTTGACTTGGTATTTGATTGGGTCAACTCAGTTGACTTGATATTTGATTGTGTCAACTTAGTTGACTTGGTATTTGATTGTGTCAACTTAGTTGACTTGGTATTTGATTGTGTCAACTCAGTTGACTTGGTATTTGATTGTGTCAACTTAGTTGACTGGATATTTGATTAGGTCAACTTAGTTGACTTGGTATTTGATTGGGTCAACTAACTTGACTTGATATTAACGACTTTTTATGACTTAAAAGCTCTGCAGCACCCACCTCAAGTCCCAGAAGGGGTCGAAGGTGACGCTGTCCCTGCCGCAGTGCGTGCAGCGCAGGGTGCTCTTGAGCTGCCCCACGAAGATGTCGCTGATCCGCGAGTCTTCCATGCGCAGGTACCGGCTCCAGGCCTCCGCCGCTTTCGCTGAATCGCTGGAAAAAAAGTTTTTTTTGTTTTATAACCGAAGGAGGTTTACCTGCACGAAAAAGGTTATTTTCAAATTCAAATTCAAAATCTTTATTTCAATTTAGGTCATTAAATGACACTTATGAACGTCAAAACACAGTGAAAAAAAAAAAATATAATTTTCTTAACTATTCAAGCTTCAAAACGATACTCGCAATTATAATAAGTAAATAAAAGTGGGGTCCATAATTCAAATAACGTTAATAAGGAGAAAATTAAACTCATTTGAAGTTGGTGCATGATGTCAACCTTAATAGACAGCAACAGTCTACGCAGTTAATTGAAAATGCTTGTTTTTTTAAGGCGGTTTAAATTTTATATTATTAACGTTGGCGAAAAGCAATTACCCTCTGCTTTAGTACTCATAAAAGTTTATTTATTTATTTATATTCGATATACAGAAAGGATACAGTCATCGCATACTACAGTGCGACATGGATCTTCTGGCCAACGGTGACAGTCGGAACTAACGCTGTCAAATTCAAAAATGCGGTTGCCAGATCGAGTGTAGCGAAATCTCCCCAATCTTACAAGAGATTTTCCGATTTTCCCTTTTGTTTTATTTTCGTAAGTGTCCTGTGTAAACTATTAATGTGAATGTTTTAAAATATCGTAGAGCGAAACTCCTAAAATAAAGTTTAAATTTTCAATGGTTATTACTATTAATACAATTGTTTTGCGCCTAAAATCAATGCAACACACATGATATGCATCATATGGTAGAAAATGCCTTCAACGACATTACCATCCAAGAAATCTTTCTTTGACTTTGCCATGGTTGGGTAAAAAAGACACTATATAAAAAAATACTCCCTGAATCAAGGGAGATTTTCTTGCTCTGGCTACCTTATTGAATGCTAGCGCCCACCTGTCAATGTCATTGGCCAGAAGATCCTTGTCGCACTGTTTTATTGCAATAAACAAATGTGACTGGACCGTAGCCTTTGGTTCCGAAAGTTACGCTAGCTCTCTTGATGATTTAAACATCGAATGACAAGAAAAATGACAATTGTACACTATACCTGAGGCTATCATCGATCTCCGTGAGAATCGGCTTCGGCTTAACAGTAACCCTGTTCACATCTTCGTGCAAGCCCTCCAGCAAGTATCTGAGGAACTCCTGCAAACACACGTCGAGTACAATTAAATAATTGTAATTATTAAGCTAAAATATGAAATAAGAAACCAAAAATTGCGCACGGGCGTGCATCGAACCAGCATCATCAACCAAAGGCCATTGTTATTAAATCACACTGATATTAAATTAAGCCTGTTCAATTACATGTATTTTAAACTTATTTTTAGAGATACTGTACGTACATAGTCACGGCATTTTGATAAACATCTCCTTTATCATTAACTATTAGACATGACGGGTCTAAACACGAATAAAAACTTATTTATTTATTTTTATTTATTTAAAGGCTTTATTGCACAAATTTAGTGTACAAAGGTGGACTTAATGCTAAAAGCATTCTCTGCCAGTCAAACCTTTAGGTCATGCAGAAAGAAGGCAACGGGTGCAGTGAAAGACAACTTTGAATCAGTTCTTTTAATATCCACGGGAAGTGAGTTCCACAGCCGTGTTGCCGTCACTGTGAAAGACTTAGAGACGTAAGAGGAGCGGTGAGCCAGCGTGCCTAACCGGAGGTTGTCAGATGAACGGAGGGAACGATCATGGGTTTGACATAGAAATGGAAACATATCTTGAAGATAAAAAGGGGAAGAAGGGTTATAAAGAATAGCATGTAGAATGCAAAGAATTCGAGAACTTATGAGTTGCTATTGCTCACTGCTCGACGCAACTTAACTCATAAGCAACTGATAACGAAGCAACTCATAAGTTTTTATTCGCGTTTAGACCCTGTAGTAGTTATTGCAATGCAACGCGAAAATTAAAAATCCTATATCTCCTTTATAATTTCCTTAGTTTTTGATAATTAATAGAATCAGGTGTTACTTTGCGAAATTCCATTATTAACTTTAATTACATAAATTGTTTCGCTTTCAATTTCCGTTAAGTGACACCGGCGCAGGCAACTGACAACACAAACATTGTAAAGTAATTTTATAGAATTCAACTTACTATCAATTTGTGATAATCAATGATTGGATATATTTTTACCTAAAGTTCATTTTAGGCTAAGATAGTATGGAGGCGGCTTCTTAATTATTTTTTTATTAAAATCCCGGGATTCTTGAAAATTGGGAAACACGAAACTAGTTTGTAACATGGTAAGGAAACGACTACTTTATTTAAAAAAAACAGGACTCCGGGATTACATATTATTAATGTGTTGTTGAACTTGAAGTAAATTATAAGCTCCGATTTGGTTCTATAATTAAAAAAAATATAGATATTTCGATTCAGAAATCCCGGGAATTTTATGTTATAAAATTGTATTCCATTAGCCAACACTTTGAAATAAGTAAACATACCAACACCTGATTTCATTCTATAGTAAAAAGAAAACTAAATTTGGCAATTCCGCAATCCCGGGATTTTTTCGATTCAAAAGTGCTTTCCATAATAGCCAGCACCTCAAATTTAGGTAAATATGCATCCGATCATTAGTGATAATAATACACAGTGTTACCTGCGCATCCTGCTGACTATAGCCCATGAACCGAGGAGCGAAGCGTTGAACCTGGGACTTCAGTGAGGTGGTGTTCACCACCCCATCGCTCTCCCCAGAGCGCCACAACTCTTTGATCACTGAACCGAACGCTGAAAAGATAAGAATAACTAAAGATTATAAATTGCACTTGTAAAAAGCCACTGTGTTAGACAAGAAATCGAACCCTGTCTTACGCTATCCGGGCGCATGCAAAGATTACTGCAAGTTTATTATATGGCCCTATTTACAATAGCATACCCTATTTATAATCCCGTGACCCCATTTACAATTTCATTTCCCCATTTACAATCCCATCGCCCTATTTACAATCCCATCGCCCCATTCACAATCCCATTGCCCCATTCACAATCCCATTGCCCCATTCACAATCCCATTGCCCCATTCACAATGTGAATCTAACTGACTGACCTTTCATAAGAGCGCCTTTCATGCAGGACAGAGTAGTGTTGATATCATCGGCGTACTTGTCCGCCAACATGTACTCCAACAGGGGCCGTGTGTTCGACAGGCATTGCAGGACACTGTTCATGAAACACGTGTTGCCGATGTTGCGGAGGCCGTTTAAGCCTGAAAGAAAGAACATAATTGATATAAATTGCACTTGTTAAAAACAACTGTCACACAGGGAAACGAACCCTGTGTCTTATGCTATCCGGGAAATGGCTTTACCACTCGGCCACCGAAATATTGGCAAGCTTGTTGAATTTTGCAAGTGCTTTCTTTAACGCGTAGACTGCGTCAACTCATCAATGTGCGAGATAGCTCTCCGAATATATTTTTACAAATAATTAACAATATAAGTTTGTATAATTAGAGGTATAACCTAATTGATATCTTTTTGTATTTCTTCCTGCAAACTTTATGTACTTGTGCATGTTTGTACTTATATTTATGATCCATACCTCTATATACAATCCCATGGCCTTTATTACAATCGGGAGCCGTCTTTACAAAATATCATATAGTTAATTCCATTCCCCTTTTTACAATCCCGTGACCCTATAGTCATGGTAGGATTAGATTTTCTAGTTTTCAAACCAAACTATTTATTTATATGATTCATTATTGCACAGACAAGAGAAAGTACAAATGGCGGACATAATGTTTTAGGCATTATCTACCAGTCAAGTATCCTTAAGGATATTTCACAACCATGTAGCCTTCTTAACAATCCTGCAGCCAATGGGGCTTAATACAATCACATAGCACAATTTTCCATTGCCCTATTCACAATCCTATCCCATCATTCAGGGCACATTTATTTTTATTTTTTTCACTGTATATTTGACGTCATGACTAAAATTGAAATAAAGATTTTGAATTTTCATGGCTCCTTTTTACAATCCCGTGACCCCATTCACAATCTTATGACCCCATTCAATATCTTGGAACCTCATGTGGGGAGGAGGTTATATTAATCAATTCCACTCACCGCTAGTTTGACTGGACGTCTTCTCAACGCGCGAGTCCGACGCAGACTCGGACCGCTCACGCTCGCTGCTGCGGCGCAAACCGCTGGGGCCACTCTTGCCGCCTGCCAACTCCTGCGCATGGGGAATGGGTTAGCTTGTGTGCGGGTTAGATTGGCGACGAGAGAGCCGAGCAATTTATTTGTCAGAAAAATAGTTATAGTAACGGCTTATAAGGAAGATGACCACAGTTTTTCGGCCAGGACTCGTTTGCTAAGTTAAGTGACCCTGGCAGAATCCACTATTTTGCTTATAGTAATATTAAACACTCGCTTCCTATGCGGCAATGAAACGTGGGACTGTGGCAGTGGCGTCAGTGCATACTTATCTCTCTTTCACACTCAAAGGCCTTATGGGGAGGCGTAGTGAGTGCTGCACTGTACGCACTGCACACGCCTATCGATAACTGTACACTACACAGTTATCGATAACCACGTGCGCGCACGATTCACTCCCCAGCGCGTAAACTATTTATGGTCACAGAGGAATCGAGTTTTTAATACTACTATATTGGTCGCCATTTTGATACACTATTCTCAGTCATACAATGGATTTGCAGCACTGGAATATAAACTGTTTTGAAATATAATAAGCCGGTTTGTGAGAAAACAGGCTTGACTCTTCTTATTTTTGAGTCTTAGACGTACAGAAATCCTTTAAAATAGCTCAGCTCTTTCGATGGTCATGCTAGGGTCAAACCGCTGTTTAAGGAGCTCAAAATTTCAGTGGAGTCAGGGAAGATTTGGTGTGACACTAACATGACTATTGCATTTGAATGAAACAACACATTTTAAAATAATAAACAGCACTGGAATCGTTTCAAGGCAAGAGCAAAGTGAAAAAAATATTAGGATCAAACAAAACACGTTTCATGCAGTATCTACACTACAAACCGAATTGCAATAAAAAAAATACCTACATAATTCGGGGAAAAAAGTTTCAAACTTACCTTGAATAGTAAAATATTTTTTGAATGCTAAAATAGAAACCAGACTAAACAACGAAGGAACATGGAAATCACAACATGCTCGGGATAATAGTAATCAATAAAGAAAATACCAACAATACATCACAATATGACAATATTGACCACGACAATTATTAATATCCTCATACCATTAATCATTCAAGCATAATAGTATCTTATAAATCCCTTTCGTTTTGATCTTCATCTTAATACATTCATTATAAGCATAAAATACGTCATTGTCTAGCCACTACCTCGTTCATGAATGCTCTCATATATAAATTCTACACATTCCTTCACTGGTTTTCTGCGCAGAGTCTAGAATTGAAACTTGATTTGCAGAACAACATGACAAATGATCAGATGACACATGAAGAGAAAAACACCGATACATAGGAATTAAGGCCCACTTGCGAATACGCTTATCCTGGATTAAATCATATATCCGTCTCTATCAACGCTAAATAACCTGACAGAGACAATGATGATCTGGATCCAGGATCACCGTAATCCTGGGTTAAATCACAGGGTCTTAGAGATTTAATTTGGTCGTTAGTAAAATAAACCGCTGAAAACCATCTCACTCATTGTCATTCGTCTACCATTCGCGCTAGCGTCGCCACAGCGAGTTCCACCGCCCAGCGGCTGTGCTCGCGACCGGCGACGGCGACGCGCGACGAGCGACGGCTAGCTGCGACTGCGATGCGGCGCGGCGCGCGCTCTATACGTGCGGATAAGTGCGATTTGGTTTAAATTTTATGTGGTTGGTAAGATCAAAAATGAAGATTGATTTAATGATTTATTTTCAAAGTAAAAATGAAACAAAAAATTTGGTTTTAAGTCTTACTGCTACTTATAATATTAAAATTGATTAAATTGTATGGAATTCAACTCCAAGCTTTAGCTACATTACCCTATTTACTGTGTAAAAAATGTATGCTACGTTTCTTGTTCAAAAGTCTTGTTATGAACGACAACGACTGTATCAATCAGAGACAGATTTTACTAAAGCTATCATTTTCATAAATTTACTTTTAAATTGATTAAAATACTATTCAAAATTTTACGTAAAAACTACAACATCATCCATGTAGCTAAATATTGAATTACTTGGCAACTTCAAAACTTATTCACCAATCTACTTCAACTGTTCGACGTAACATTTTTACCCCCAAAGGGCGTAGAAAAACAAAATCAAAACCTGATACGTGTTGACGCCATACGTCCGCTGCCCGACGATCGGCAGACGGGGCTGCGACGGACGGGCATGCCCTGGAGCAACCGCCCTGGGGCGCGGCTCGAAGCAACGCCGACATCCACACCTCATGCCGGAGAGCCAGGATACTTGTCGTGACGCATGCTAGGATAATCAGCGCCTCGTAGTATGTGAGCATACGGCGACGGGTATCTGGTGGGAGGCCTGAGATGGGTCTAAGTATCTGCTCGATGGTAGAAGAGTGGTTTTAATTTTTCTTGGTTACAGCGATCTTCAGATTGCTTGTTCCTGGGCTTTATGGTATTTTTGAAGTTTTGAGTCTGATCTCTATGTGATCGTTAACAATGTTGATAACTCTTGAATCAGCTAAGGCACTATAGTTTATCTTGTTCGCACATAAGCACAAATAACTTGGATTTTTATAGATTGTTCAAAAAGTTTTTGGTTTATTAGTCTATTTTACAATAAAAAACTATAGTTCACAGAGTTCTTTGATGTTTTTAAAAACAGAACACAATGTTGAAGTAGTTTATTTTTATAGTCTTTGATTAAGTATGTTCAAGAATAATTTTCTTTATTTGTTTTAAGAATGAGTATGTATGAACAATGTATCTAACTAACAGAATGAACTTCAGCAGTTTAGTGTTGGGATTCGCAAGTAATTTTGTAAATGTGACAAAAAATATAGAAAAGAATTTACAAACTGGGTCCTGGCAATATTGAAAACTATGAGAGCGAATCCCAAGTCGTTTTTTTAGAACCAACGCTTTTGAAACGGCACAATTTTCACACAAAGTTTCACTATCTCTTCACATATCTCGATAATTCACTTTTGATGTCAATCGAACCAGCGAGCCCGAGGCATGTTACGAACGCCTAGTTCAGTAGAAATAAATATAAATAGTTCACTCTCGATGTCCACAGGGCAAAGCCCGGATACAAATACTAACACTGGCACACAAGGTCACTAAGATTTTCGCTTTTATTTTTCTTCTGCAGCCGCGGCCATTTTGAAAAAAGTTGGTTATGTCAAGTTGACATTCAAAAGCGCGCGAAAACTAGGTTATTTCCGCGGGATACGACATTTCGAGACGGCGATTTCGTTGGGATATCACCGATACTGATTGTTAGTTGTACAGCGCCGATGTAACGCCAGGTAGCATTGCCAAATTTCACAATCGGTGTACATAATGCCGCAATGAATAGGTATGCAGTAGGATGTATGTATTTATCACTGTGCAGCTTCAAACTATCTTCTCGAAATAGTAAAGTAAGAAGTTTGATCGTGCAATGCGAGCCACTTAATTTAAGTTATCATAAACCTAATAGCATGAACGGTAAATATAGCAGTTATCAAATGTAAAAAAATGATTATGTGAAAGCAATTTTCGTGATATTACCTCTATAAATGAGTAAGCCTACCGTGTTTTAGTTCCTTTGTGACAATAGCGACGTCCATTGAGAATTGATCACAGTTAAGATACAGTATGGTTTCTTCCTTATTACTGTAAGACATAACTTTGGCTCAGATGTAACATGCTTATAAAAAGCACACAGATTTACAGATACCGTTTAGGAATCTGTGTTTTTTAAGAAAAATTGTATTGAATAGGGTTGAATACGAAAATAAACCTTCAGAAAAACCGTTGACTTCTCAAAATTTTAGAAAATGGAATCCCTTTAATGTAAGAACATATTGATTAGATTTCGGATAAACTTATGAGGACGAAGATTACTAGGATGATGGAGAAAATACAAGCTTATAAACAAGGTTATAACTATTTATACTTAGGTGTAACTTTATTTGGGTATTTGCCTCTGAACGAATTGCCAGCTATTTGTCAGTATTGTTTTTAGAGAGTAAAAAGGACAGACATATATTAATTGAAGAACATGGTCTTTGACCAAATCTTTACTCGACATTCAGTCTAGATTGCGGCTTGCGGCCAAATCTGGATTTTTATATAAAGATCCTACATTGAAGAGGCTTACTGCATTTAACTATGTTGCATCAATATTTCGCGACCTTGAACTATGCGAGATTGTGAGCCATAAAAATAGCTAGTTCAGTTCAGACAATGGCATAGCGTTTAGATGACGTGTGACTAACTCACTAAAATGCCAATAAGGGTGTGTAAGGCTTAAGAAAGTTGTTTAAATTTTATTTGTGTTATATCACTATACAAACTTAATACTATTAATTGCACTGTGTCAGACAAGGGATTGAACCCTGTGTCTTACGCTATCCGGGCGAATGCCTATACCACTCGGCCACCGATACTAAGGCAAGCCTGTTGAATTTTGCAAATGCTTAGTTAAAACAATCTTGTAACAATGATGAGGTGACGCAGCCTACGCGTTAAAGAAAGCACTTAATTAATTCAACAGGGTTGAAGTGTCTGTGGCTGGCCGAGTGGTATAGGCATGCGCCCGGATACTGTAGAGACACAGGGTTCGATTCCTAGTCTGACACAGTTGTTTTTAGTGCAATTTATAAGAGTTTTAAGCAATTTGCCTATAGTTAAAGGCAGAAAGCCTTCTATACCGTAAAATACCATGACCGTACTAGAAGCGTATCAGACACAAGAAGCAACATCCAGATATTAATAGTAAATACAACTTACAAGTAACCTGACATTGCTGTACGTCCCAAAGGCCCCATAATGAATACTAACACAGAAGACAGACATATCTCTCTTTCTAATCTGTAGCATTGCCAATTATTGATCCTTGAGATTTTTTTAAAGGCACTTTTTTACTTTTTTTACAAATTGTCATCAAATCACTATCTTATAAATGTTCACATAGAATCTACAAGGCAAGTCACCGATTTCAGAACGACATAATTTTTATTATTTTAGTTTTTCGATAACCATAATTTTTTGACACTTTTAAAGTTCATACACTTCAATACTTTACTTGAGTCGCCCGCACGCACACAGCGACACAAGGAGATCGACCCATACAGCTGCGAGCAACGTCTCTACTCATTCATTATCATAATTGAGGTTGTGAAATATTTCATTATATTGCTTTACTTAAACCGAGTATACTCGGCATTAAAACCGAGTTAGAGTCATTTCTAAAATCTCTTTGGCTTTAAAGACTTTTTGTGACTCGCCATATTATTTGACTGCTTTCAAAAATAAGCTTCAACGCTCTTGCGTATCGTTCTAAGTTTAAACTTTACTCTTTTATTTAAAAGTTTAAAACCAACACGCGGTAATATTTGTTTCGTCACCGTAAATGGCAAAGCGTTTAACACATTATTACACCATTATTTACACATTTCATTTATCACAAGATATTACATATATCGCAAACAAGATCACATTTTGACGCAAAAACTTCACATAATTTTATTTTCAAGGATATGTCATATTATAACTGTTTATAATGTCATAATAACTTTCACGTTATTTTTACCAAGGTCTAGGCTATACTGAGAAGATATCTATAAATGTTTTTTTTATCAAAATTATCACGTTTTAGATAAAGTTAAAGTAAAAATTGCAAACTGAAATAATCTTTAAGAATACTGGTTTTGAATCCAAAATCGACGCTACTGATAATGATATAACAAAATATTATCATTTTGTTGAGATAGATTTTATCAGTACAGTCAACGCAAAAAAAAATCTTCTATATAAAAATAAGTGGGGTTTTCCTTCCTGACGCTATAAACCCCAGAACGCACAAACCGATTTCCACGGTTTTGCATTCGTTGGAAAGGTCTCTGGTTCCGTGAGGTTTATAGCAAAGAAAATTTCCATAAAACGGGGCCGAGGCGGGACGGGACTGGGGGCGAAACGAAGTTCGCTGGCACCGCTAGTGATGTATAAAGGTCTGGGCGCACTACACAGTACCATGACCGTGCTAGGAGCGTATCATGGGGCCTGCGGCGAAAAACGGAATCCGTCAATACGATCATCGTTTTGCGGACCCGAAGCATTTCGAAGTAAGAAGGTATTACAATACTAAAGGAAGATACGAAAAGCAACAAGATACGAGAACGCTCTTCTTTGCCCACTGAACAGATTTAAAGCGTTCTGTCTCACCGTTAATATGAAGCGAGAGCGAGAGCGTATTCTGCCAGTGCTGACACGCTCTGTGCATGACACGTGACGGTGTTGGTCGATGACGGGACGGTCTATTCATGGTACAATACAAAGTTTTTTTTTTCGTGATAAGTTTCTAGCACTGTCATAGTATGCTTACGGTGTTGTGTTCATAAATTATATTGATAATAAAATAACAAATCAATAAACTAATTTTACTAGTAAAATATTTGTGATGTTTCGTATTAGTTCCAAAAGAGATTTTGAGGTATTTAATTTGATAGAGTTCCAGCTCTTTAGCAACTTGCGCGGCTTATCAGAAATCTATACTAATATTATAAAGCTGACGAGTTTATTCGTTTATTTAAATAATCTCAGGAACTACTGAAATTAAATATTTTTTGTTCTAAATTTAGGCTATAAAACATAACACTGCGACGGGATGGGGTAAACTCAAAACGCCTGGTTAACCACATTGTGCGAGAGCTTAAAAGCTTTAACCAGACCTAAAGACCAACAATAACCTTCCAACGACACTTATTTATATTAACATCTAATTATAACAAAAACTTTCTCTGCAGAGTAGACCATTAGCTCTGCAAAGAAGTTACAAATTTACACACACCACATTTAAAAAAAAAAAAAAAAAACTCAAAACGCTGACGAAGTAGAAAAAGAAATATACTTATTTGCAATTGAAGATGATGTGAAATGGCAAAGGTGTAATTTTTTTTGAAGTCGACTGTATAAAAGATAAGCTATCGTCACGAACGTGACGTAAGAAAGAGCGGCAGACTTTTATAATTCTTAAAACGTGGGTGCACCAGACCAGAGTAACAGTAATATCAATAGTAGGTATAGGCATTTTTGCGAGAGTATGGCCTTGAAAATTTTAATTTTCGAATATAATGGCAACTTTATTCAGGTAAAGAACTGTTATACACCAAGACCTCGCGTGTGGGGCACAGGGGCGCGGGGGGAAACGAGAGCAGGGTGCATGAGGGGTGCGGGCGGGTGTATCAGCGCCTCTCGCACCCCTCACGCAACCTGTTCTCGCCTTATGAAGCGTACTTATAAAAATATCAAGATTAATAGTTGAAAATGACTGTAAGTTGACTTCAAAGAAACATTTTTGTACTTAGAATTAGGTCTTATTTCATTTGAGACCCCACTTTTGACTGCGAGTTTTTTTTAAAACTGCTCCAATATATTGGTGTAACATTCGCCATGTTTTTTTAAGAAAAGGTTCCTCCATCACGAAAATCGGCTCAGTAGTTTAGCCGCAGATGTGGAACACATATAAATGCCTACATAGAGATAGGAGGCTGCTCTAATTATAACCCTTCCGTAGTCGGGTAAAAATGGTTCAGTAAAAATGAGACAAGGCAATCTATGTTAAAAGAATTTTTTCAAGGTCATGTAGAAAGATGGTATGTGTTTATGTAAGGTAAGTAGGAAGTTTTATGTTAAACTAGATGACCCGGTGAACTTCGTACCACTTACTTAGATTTATGTAAAATGTAGTTAAAACTTAAGCCGAACAAAACGAATTAATATGACAAAACTACAGAAAATTCAAGTAAAGCACAAATTGATATAAAAACGGAAATTCGTCACTTCCAAAGGACACGGTCGACCCGCCATACATTGCTTGCCCCAAAAGTAAAAATCCATGCGTCACGACCAAAACTAATTTTATGGGTTCGTTTCTTCGCCTTTTAAAATAATATAAGCCGTAAATAGCGGGGTTTTCACATGAAACGAAATAAAATGTGTGTGGTCAATCTCTTGCACACTATTTAGAACAGGTCTTTCTAGATCATAGCGCCATCTGTGTCGATAAACCGCCATCTAGGCCACCAAAACTAAAACATAGAAAACTGCCCCGCTAGGGTGCGTAACGCGTGAAAATTACGATGACGCAAACAATAGCCAACGAAAAGAAGTTCCTTGTCACAGTTTTTTTTTCAAGTTTTAGGAAGAGGTTAATAGGTTTAAAGGTTAGTACCTATGGGAGGCAAACGTCATTTTCCTTCTTAAAATAGCGATTGCGAGCGCTTACTTATTTAACTAACTGCCAGTTCTATGACACAGTATGACACAATATGCCATTTCGTTAAGCGGTCGTCAGTTTGCTAATAAGTGCTCGAAACCGCTATTTTCTGCCAAACACAACAATTGTTGGGGACAGGAAATTGTATTCAATCGTTGTCCTATTTTTTTTTGTAGATTTATATGCCGCTAGATAAAAGCAAAGTAAATTAACAATATTGTATTAAAAATTCAATATATTTTTTGCAAAATGATATAGTCAAGTCTCTTAAAGCTTTTCTTTAATCAAACATAAAACGACTCTGGGGCACGATACGACCGTGTCCTTTAAGAAGTAAGTTTTTTAAATGATCGAACCTGAGCTGGTTCCTAACAGCACACCAGGTTCGCCTCCTCCGTCCGATTTCCATGATCCAAATGTCTATCTCTAAAATATCTATTTAATATAGATGACCCGGTGAACTTCGTATCACTTCGTGTTGGGGCGGCCTAATAGTAGTTTAGTAATCTGGCAATACTGTCAGTGTCACTGTCACCTAACTTTTGAAGAAAAGATTGTTCAAATGTAAAAACAGAACTTATAGTGAACTTATAGTTTAAGTCCTTAAAATGCATTGTCCCTTTTGTAATAAGTGGATGGAACGGCAGAACAAAAATAATAACTGTCCAGGTTGTAATAAAATACTACTAAAATGTGACGAATGCTACATCATAATCGGTAACATTCTGTTGCCAGTACTAAAATATACTAAAAAAAATTAAATTATACCAAAAATCTACTAAATTAAATAATTAATTTTATTGCATTTGATAATTATAACAAAAAAAAATAACAAATATTCAAATTCCACCATTAGCGACAACGACAAATAAAAAACAACATATTTAGAGCAAAAATATATGAATGAGTCGTGCCATATTTTATCCTAGGCTCTCAAAAAACAATAAAGTGTAAAAATATTGAAAAGAAAGTCCCCGTGGAACATATTTATTAATTTGAATTCGTTATCTTTGGGCAATATTAGATATACTCTTACTAATCTGTGGGCAATATCGAGTCAATCTGTCATTGTGTCAAGTTGATCATTTTGAGCCAAATCTGACATTAAATTGAGTGAATGGTTAGAAATTGACATATCTCGTTATCGTTGTGGATAAATTTGTCCAATGTGGTTGGCATGTTAGGGAATATGATAAAATAGCATTGATCGATTAATTTTGTCATGTCGATCGAAAGAAATAGTGTGTCATGCATGTTAGGCCTACTGGAGTCTTAATACAATGTTGGCAGTATTTGCAGAACGTATACCTGCCTGTCATTAATTTGGTAAGATTGGCACCCGTTAAACATGTCAAACAACGTCAAACATAACCCATTCATTATTTTTATATTTTGAAATTTAAATACATGATGTTATGAGCAAAGTTGATATTATGTTGTCGATTCAAAAGTCTTGTTTTAATGCGTTCTTCAATTCGAGTGGAACCGAGACTACAAATACCGTAAAATGTTTGACAGAAAGTAAGTGGTCAACTTTTATAAGGGAAAATGGAATTGTCGTTTTACTCTATCTTTCTCGCAATTTTTCCTTATTTGCTTACCGTTTAGACCTACCCTGGCCTACGACAAACATTTTAAAACCAAAATCAGCTCAATCGGCCCAGCCGTTCTGGAGTTTTAATCAGACTAACGAACATCAATTCATTTTTATTTATATAGATAGATTACCTCAAAGTACTTGTCTCGAGTATAAAATTTAATATTTACACAATCATATTATTTACAATAACATTTCAAAGTATGGCTACGAGGTCAGCTTGTCAAAACTTAAAAATCTATCAAGTTTCATCCCAACGAAATCGCTATATGCAATACAAAAAAAAATAAACGGGTATACGAACCAAAAACACGATAATTCAAACACAACCAACTCTTCCCAACGAATCTCAGTATCACGCGTACATTTAAATAAATCAGCACTAGAAAAGTTTGCAAAAAATATTTCCAAATGACATACCGTCAGTTTTGACGTTCCGATTTTCAAAATTGAATGTCAACGGTTAACGGCCAGCGTAGTTGGTGCATAGACAAAATAGTTTCGTACCTTTTTGTCACAATGAGGTTGGCTTCCTGAGATTATTTGAAACGACCTTGGAATTATTATTTGTTAATCATAATTCTAAAAGTTAATTGACATGTAATGCTTTTTTATAATTGTTAGCAAACTGTATCTCTAAAGGAATAATTAACTACATCAATCCTGAGTAAATAGTCCTGGACATACAATCGCAGTCCGTTTAAATAACACAGAACTGAAATAACTTCAGACAGCTAAATATTAGCCAAGGTGAAACTTTAAAACCGCATTTAGATCTGTCAAGTTTTAAAAACGAAATATATCAAAATTAGTATAATGAAACAGACAGTTGTCGCGCTATAAAAATCTCGAAAGGTCAGCCAGTAACCAAATGCACGGTCTCGCTATTTTAAGCTGGCTAAATCTACTTTCAATTTCATCTATGCAGACGTCAACACTGGCCGGAGATAAAGAAAAAAGAAAACTTAAAAAATATACCTCTTTCAAACGACCATAGACAACTTTTGCGCCAAAACTGACGTGACACTCGCAACCTGTCAAAACTCCCGCGCTTTCCCGGCAAAATGGCTGCCACTTTTCTGAATTTCCCACACGTGGTCCCAAAAAAAACGCCGCCGTCCGAGCGCTATGACTATTACCGTGTTATTTTAGATACGTTACATTTCATGTGGGGATATATTTAGAATACTCTATCGAAAGGAGGGCGCGCGTCTTTTGCATTGTCCAAGCGAAATGTCGTTTTCAACAATTAAAATTAATAGATAACAGGTGATTGGCCTGTGAGGTGTTTTAGAATCTGATGAGTTTACGATTGCAAGGAAGACGAAACACTACACAATTACGCATACTTGTGTAGTGCTTAAATGCTAATTAAAAAGATGTAGGTATTGTGGAGGGCTTAGTATTGCACCTTGAGAAACACTCATGTTCAACAGAAGACAGGAATAAGATAAATACTTATATTTTCTTAAAATTAGAGAATTTACTTATTTTACTGAAAATGCATACAAATGCATTAAAATATAGACGTTGGAGGCTTGCTGAAAATGTCAAAAGCGTACCATGGAATTCCATTCCATTCCAAATTTTATTTAGCAAGTTTGTGAGCAGAATTAGGTGTCTGGAGATCACGTCATTTTGTGTAGGCAGATAAAATTATAGAGGAGATGAATTTTAAAACTTCTACATACATTTTATATTTCTAAACACGTTCTAAATTAGACAGTGTGTCTTTTTAGGGTTCCGTAGTCGAATGGCAAAACACGGAACTCTTATAGTTTCGTCAAGTCTGTCTTTCTGTCTGTGTCTGTCCGTTCGTATGCCACAGCCACTTTATTCTGAAACTATTAGCATCACACCGCTGAAACTTGGTAGGTAGGTGTATCCGCTTTACCGCTTTCCGATTCAGGTACAAAAAATTTAAAAATATATATTATAGGGGGGGCTCCTATACATGAAACGAAAACCAAAAAAATTTTTTTTACTCAAACCTATACGTGTGGGGTGTCTATGGATAGGTCTTTCAAAATAACATTGAGGTTCCTCAAAGCATTTTTTCTAAAAGTCTAACGTTTGAGATATGTGGTAAAATGGGCGTCCCCCCCATCTAACTTTTGAACTAAGTGAAAATTTTGAAAAAAATATGTAATGTAGATCTCAACATAAACTTTCAACGAAAATTGGTTTGAGCGAAATCGAACTAGCACTTTTTGAGATATAGTACATTTTTATCAACCGCAAATATAACTTTGTCTTTCATACAAACACTATGAAAAACAAAGTTATATTTGCGGTCAACAAAATATTGTAGTATTTTGGCTAAGTGGAAGTAAGAATCCCTAATTCAGTTAAAGTTGGCACGGAACCCTCAGTGCGCGAGTCCGACTCGCACTTGGCCGGTTTTTTACAACAAGTGGACGAATTTCGATGCAATTTTGAACGGAGTTAGATATGACCTTGGTTGGAAATGAACTGATTGGACTTATATTTATTGTGTCAATTATTAATTTTAACTTTACTATGAGTTTTAAGTGCGCCTTCACTATAGAGCAACGCGCTGCCAAAGTAGCCTAAGTGTGAAAACGCTCTAAAACGAGCAGTCTGTCTAGAGTATACCACGCATTCAGTACTACTACTCTAGTCACAATTTGATGAAGGTGAAAAAAACACTGGGTAATGCTTATCAAGCATAGCCTACTTTACTTAAAATTGTAAAAGTATCACTATATTTGACAGAGCAGATGAGCCTTCAGGTACCGCTAGATATATAACTACTACAGTGTGCAGAAAAGAAGTATAAATCTTCACTTTTACTGTTTGAAATCGATTATCTAGAACAATTCAGACTTTTTGGCGAACAGCCTAAAACAATACCTGATGGTTTCCGGGATACAGACAGTACGATGAACTGTGAGATTTTTCACAGAATTTTACGATAGGATTTTGCATGATGTAATTACTAAAAGGATTTCGGATCACATTCCAATAAAAACAATATCAGAAATATGAACAGGTGGAATATTGGATATTTTAAATTCGTTATGTAAACGCGCATGAAATACCACGCATATGTCTGCATCGAATTTTAGTTTCATTTGAAAATGTTGACAAAATCATCGGTGTACGGTCTTTTGGAGAGAGATGAATAATCTAGAAACATGTTTTTTATGTTATATCTTTCGATCGTCATTAAATAAGGGAATCAAGTCAAAGTCTTATTGGGACTTCGGTGTCAAAAAGGAGTTCTTAAAATTCTTATCGCACTCTTCCAGCAAACGAAATGAAATTCACACGGGTTAAAATAAAAATACGAGTTCATTGGCATTTTGTAATGAGGACGCCCTCATTCATATTTATGTGTGAAGATATTTAGTCTTACGGCTGACACTCTTAACATGACTAATGTGAACAAAAAGAATCATGCAACGTGTGCAGCTATCACCAAAGTGCAAGGCAGGTAGCGACCAGTTAGGAGAATAGGACAAAGATGAATGAACTCTGACTGGATGCAGAACGGTCGCTGTGGAAAACTTTGGAAGAGGCCTTTGTTCAGCAGTTGACGTCCTGCGCATGATAATGATGATGATGATGAGAAAGGTCGATATCATCACTTATCACTTCATAACCTAAAATTTTTATCATACACATTCATTGAATCCGACGCATTCAGTCACATTCACTTATAGCTCTTACTTACTACACACATTCAAATCCCAGTTTGAAGTTTATAAAGAATAACACCCAAGTCAACCTTACAACAGAAAATACGACGGAATCAGAACCTGAAAGAAAACCACCTAAAGCCTATTTTAGTCCCCAACATTGAAATTAAGAATTTATTTTGATTAAGGTGCCATTAGGATTAGATGGTTTTCAAAAGACACATGAAATAAAAATACAGACAATATTTACATGTTCTGAAACGCTTCTCTTCCATCAATCTGACGTATTGCCATCTGTTGTAAAGAGGATGACCATGCGTCAAATTGGAGAATAGTCACAGATAAAATCAAGTCTCAAAATGGGTTGACGATTAAAAGTGCAATCAAAGAGCCACTATACTAGAATCAATGAAGTACTTATAACTTTTCAAGAGCTTGCTTCAAACATTGATGGTTGGACATAAAGTACTTTTACAAAAACACTCATGCAGATTCCAAAAAGTACAATCCAAGTTCTTGAAAAGTTCTTCTATCAAAATATGATTACTTACCGCTTTGATATCTTCGTAGTCCTTGTCTAAAATCTTCTTTCTAGCAGACGGTGTTTCCGGACTTGAATCTTCTGTGGGCTCACTGAACGTACTCTCTGTACTCGTTTCCATAGATTTAACACCATCTTCTAATTGCTCCTTTTCCTCAGATTTCTCTGTGCGTTTCTTCAAAAAGTTCTCATGTTCAAACGTTTTGTTTTCAAACCCAGTCCCGCTTGGAGATTCTATATCGTTATCCAGCACAAGTCTATCGTCTTCCGAGTCTATGTACTTGAGTTTCACTCGAGATCTGCCTGTGTCATTCTGTACTTCTTTCTCTTCGCTGTCACTCTTCTTAGGCGACGAACCAGACGCTATCGGTTGGGATATCTGTATGAACGAAGCGAAATTAGATGTATGCTTTGGCGTTTTCACTTGTTTTTCTATATCGTTTTTCAAAGCATCCTTCTTACTGATAACTTCAGGACTGTTACGCTTTTTGTAGTCATCTCCGTTTTCTACTTGAATAACAGTGGATTTTTCTAGAATTTTCCCTATGGGATTATTTGGGTCTAATTGACTTTTGATACTGGCAAGGCGATCGGAAGGCAATTTGGAGGTTAGTGATGTTGACATGGCGTTTTTATCTACAATAGGCTTTGCTAATGATACAGGCTCTGAAATGGTTTTACTGATGGACAAATCTGAGTTAGAATTCGATCTGGATGAGGATGATCCCACTTCCCATCTATGGTTAACACCATTCTTTTCGACGTATGGTAAATGGACCGGTACAATTTTGTCGTCTTTCGGTATTTTCGTATACCCGACCGTCCCGTTTTCGCAATCCTTCAGCTGACTTAAATACTGCTCGACGGATGTCTTTGGCGAGTGTCTCGGCTCGTTTGCTGGCAGTTTAGTCACAGTCATCTTGTCAAACCTCTTCCTCGTCTCTGATACGGATGGCACTTCGTTCCCATTGTTATCTTTTACGCCATTCGACATAGAGTTCCTTTTGCTGAAGCTAGGAGAGCTCTCCTTATAGGATCTTCTTCCTTCCGGTCTCTGGTGTTGAACGAAACGCTTATTTCTTTCGGTTTCAATGATATTTAAAATGATATATACTGTGGCTTGTGGTTGTGTGTTAGTTCAACTTCTCAACGTGTTCTAACTGTGTCTGGATCTTTATCTTCATCTCAATCATTATCAATATTATCTACATCTACTTCAGCAAGTTCTGCATCAATTTCTTTATCAATTACTTAATATTTAGCCAGTTTATGTTTGAGATGACAAAAATCAAGATACAGTGTAGAGTTTTAAACAAATTTTCTATGTCTACTATGCAAGTAACCTCATGATAGGCAGTCTCATGATATTTGCTGAGGTTCTGCCTGACAGGAGGTATGAAGCTGATCCGAGTAGTGCTCTTTGTTATTGAACATACACACACACACGCACACATTTTTTGTGTGCCTGCGAAATTTTTGGAGACTTGCAAGTCTGGTTGGTAATGTAGTTTAATATGAGTTGATGTGATTGACTCAATATGGTGGGGATTGTCGCCTGCCTTGAAAACAGAATATGTAGTCCTGGTATCATGAACTAATAAGTTTCCTGTAATGCTCTTATGTGACTTTGGTTATTATAAAAGACAATTCTTTAACAAAAATCTCTAGTTTAATGTAGATCATCTTATTAAAATGCTACTTAAGTACAGTCATCTTGATATAAAAAAACCTTGTTTTAATCAAATTGAGAAGTATTGACTTTAGTTAAATTAATTTATTTTAAATTTGAAAGGACACAACGATCGATTTGTATCTTTTTTGGACATAAGTGGATGAAATTGTTCTAGATTTTTCAGCTTCTTACATAATTTTATACGAGTTCACCCTGTTGTATAGAAAACTATGACGCAATACTTTCAAAGTTAGAATGAATCACATAATTTTATGAAGACTTAGGAATGCGTTTATTAAAATTCTCGACTAACTTCTGAATAGGGGTTGAAATAATTACACTTTGTCACGGAAGTTGCTCTACTTCGATAGACAAAGGAAGCTTTATATTCAGAAATAGGTGATTACGAACTATATTACATTAAAAAAGATCTGTTAGCGTTATCATACGGTCTGCGACCAAAATCTACTGATAACTTATTATAATTGGCGCTCAGACAACGCTCTTTTGAGCTTTTCAATTTTGACAGAAAATCTATGGAAAGAATGCCTAACTTCCAGACTTTGTCAATTTTCCTTACATTTTCAATCAAAATTAAAATCGTCAAATATATATTCTCTTAAGAGGCTAAACTATAGCTCAAGAGTACTTCATAGCCACGTCATCCATCATATTTTAAAGCTTTTGATTGTGTATTTGAGCCCTAGATGGCGTTCTTTTCAACCCACTTCTAAAAAGGAAGTTCTCATTTCAACTGTATGTTTGTTATCTTAGAATTATTACGGTGCTCAGTCATTCGTGGGGCGTTTTGTTTACTTTTGTTATACTTTTAAATTTTAGTGGAAATTCCTGAAGCATTGATATCATAAGTTTTTATTTATTCTTGTAACGTTTCTATATGAATTCTGTTTGTACTAGGTACTATTTTATATTATTACATACGTATTAAAAACGATAATAGGCAAGGCTCCTGTCCAACGTTTTGTCATCGACAATGATTTTAGACGTCATGGTCAACTGACCCTCTTTGATGATAATGGCCCAACTGAAATAGACAAAATTTTGTGACTCATGCTCCCAAACTATTGCGATGTTTGAACTAATATTTGTGTTATCTTTAGACGTATGCGGAAATTCTAACGACGCGTTTAGTGTTGTGGTTATTAGCCCTCCTGACTACTATGCCGGCTGTCGCGGGATCGAATCCCGCGAGGGGCAAATGATTGTAATGAGCACGAACATTTGTACCTAAGTCATGGTCATATTTGTATGTATTAAGTATTTATGGGAGACGCCCCCGTCGTAATCGTTGTCTGGTATTCGTAACACAAGGAAGGAAATTTCTTACTTCGAAACTATGACAATTGGTGTGTTTATATTTACCTATTTATTTATTATTTAGTTTTGGATATTTTCAAAAGCTAAAATCCAGAAGCATTTGACATTACGTATGCAAAATCGAATGATTTTACACCTCACACATTATACAAGTTGATTAATTTGATGATTTAGTGTATTCTACGTCTTTGTAATTATTTTCTTTTTTTTTTAATATGAGGGTGTACCTCCTAATAATAAATTAATTTAAAAATATCCTCTTTTTAAGATGCGCAGAACTATACTTTTGCTCTTAAAGATTTACCAACAAGATTTCCCATTGCTCCTAAATACACAAGGACGCCATTAAGGTGTTATCTGGCTAACTGTTTGGAATGTGTGTGTAAGTAGATTTTAATCTTTTTGGCCTAGCTAGAACCTATGAAATCAGCTGTTTCTGGGCCATGGAGAAACTGGAGTAAATCTTTTTAGTTTTTTTTTTCTATTTCATTTGTCACTCTGCTGCAATACAAACCATAAATAAATAGATTTTCTAAAGAAATGCTTATGAAATTTAGTTGACCTGAGTAAACCATTATCAGTGTTATAATATTTTGTCTTACTTTTTGTAAAATAATGGGTTAGTTTCTTTCTATCAAGATGACCATATTAAGCATTTATTAAGTAGAATATGTTACCATCATTCATTTAGTAAAAAACATATGAGTAAGTAAGTACCCAATGAATTTGTTTAAGACACACATTTGGTACATTATGAGTCAGCATTCTCAATCAGTGTATAAGTAATAATAACAATGTGAAACTATTCATCAAACTCTATAATGACCAAAACATTCATAAATGAACATAAAAATGTTTTTATAGAGTCCAATTCTATATTTCTTTAATGAAAAATGATAAACTTAACAAAAATACGAACGATTCCAACCATTTGCCAATTTTGACAGCAACATCATACTATCTCTTTCTAGCATCTACAAATAAAAAGGGATAGCATAACAATGACAGCTGTCAAATTAGGCCGGTAACGGAATCAAAATGACGTAAGACACATCAAACTCAAAAAAAAACAAAGTTAGTTACTACCTTTTGCAATTTCGCAGACATCCAAATTATGAATTTACAGTAATAATTGGGTGCTGATGACGTGAAAATCTTTTTTTTTATTGGAAAATCATTAAAAATGGAAAAATGGGATGATATCAAAAAGTTTATTGACCTTACGCGTCCATTGTTAGGTCATTGACACTGAATCAGCTGTGAAATCATTAATCATGATGTCAATTTAGAGTTAGCATTATGTCATTTTTAAACATGACGTAATTTACTGTCCTACTTGTTACAACTTGGAAACATATGAGGGAAAACAAAATACTAACTGCGGTTGGCTGCTGAACCGAATTCAACAAATTATCATTGCTATTTGCGTAAACCCAACCAAATTCGGAAATATTTGCTGTACTAACATGAGTATCAACTAGACTTTGACCTATAAAAGCGTTTTCGTATGCATGAACTGAATTGGAACACTTATAAAGGACGTTTGTGTATCAACTTCAAAAGATTTCCACGTCATCGCCCTTAAAAAAATCTCCATAGTTACCTCCGTAATAGTTGAAGCTGTAGAATTCCTTGCACGCCTGGTAGTCTTCGGGTCGGCCGCCGGCGGTCTCCCTATATCGTTCGAAATGGATTTCGATCTCGATATCTCGCCATAGCTGTTCTGATTTGCCTGCTGTTGCTCCTTTATCCTCTGTGTGAGCGGCACATAGTTCGCTGGCGAGTATTTGTTGTAGAAGTCCGCCTGGGACATTGCCAGAGACGCCGAACTGATGACATTTCTTTTGCTCCTCGATATCGGCTCGCTCGATGTCTTCCCACTGTCACTCCTAGTCGTCGATATATCCCTGGACCGTGACTCGGATCTCTCAGATCTGTATCTTGTTGATATTCCGCTATCAGAGTCGGTCACACTCGGTGCTCGGGAATTTCTCGAATATTCCACTAGAGACGTCTTTCTTTCTCTCTTTCCATCGATGTCGGAGAATCGAGATCTGATTTCTGATGTTCTGTCGCCATAGCTGCTCCGTAATGTGGATGATACGTAAGTGCCGCTACTGCTCCTGAAGTATGGCTTCTCAAGACTTGATGACGATGTGAAAGTGAGTCGATGAGACCCGGATAATGTTGAGGAGTTCGATGTGAACCGAGACGGGGACACCACAGGCATTTTGGCTACTTCTATACTTGTTACCTTACGTCTATGTGTATATTACATAGTTTGGTCTTATACTCTAGCTACTATAGGTTGCTGGTTTGGACGGCGGTTGGTTTCTATGCATTGTTTTGCTCTTCTCTTCTGTAGGAACTGTTCTGAAACAAAAGATGGCGGAATTTTAGATTTCAGAAGGCACTCTTGGGCACGTCAGAATTAGCTCATCATTGGCGCAGGCTGAACAGATTTTCATGAGCCATGGCTTAGAACGCTCGCGATAAAATCATCTATGACTAAAAAAAACGAAACGAAAATCTGTTCATCCGTTTGGGAGCTACGGTACCATAGACAGATACACAGACAGACACGTTATACTTAAAACACCCCTCTCTTTTTGCGTCGAGGGTTAAAAAGAAATTAAACTATGGCAAATTATTAGTTATCTGCAAAAACATAACATTAGTCATGAAATATGAAGGAGTCACTTTCGCACTTCGCACATGTGACATCAAAAAACATACAATGTACATACTTCAACTGCTGTGCACACAAAAATTATCATACTATATTGAATTACGTATGACGAGACAAGGTCAGAATACACAATAGAAAGAATACAGTAGCATCACTTTCATTCATTCTTCTTCTTATGTTTTTTTTAACTTTATTCAGAACAGCGAACAATTACATTAAAGGTCTACGATATCGTACCATACCATGACCTTGCTAGGAGCGTATCAGACACGAAAACCAACACGATACGCTCTACTTTGCCCACTGAACGGATCTACAGCGTTCTGTCTCACCGTTAAATGGAGCGAGAGCGTATTCAGCCGGTGCTGACACGCGACAGTGTTGGTCGGTGACGGAACGGTATAGTGGGATAGATGTCATAGTTATGAAAACAAAGTTTTTTTTTGCCTGACACGTTTCTATAACGTTTATGGTATGCTACGGCAGAAACCTTGATGGTTTATTTATTTTTCTCGCTCAGGAGTTCAATAAGACTCGGACATATTCGGACTGCGAAATCATTAATTCATTCACACATTTGTTCCACTTTTCACTTGTGTATTTTTTAAAATTGACGCTGTTTTATGATAAAGGGATACCTATTTGATTATAGAGCAATCACAACACAAGTAGAGTATAAATATAAAGGGTGTTTTGACTCTATTCAAATCGCAATAAGGTACAATTGTATGAACAAAGTCATACATAATAAGCCAATTTAAGTTAAAATATAGGTCACAACACAACTGTAGATTACTGAATCTTTTTCAATTATGTAAGCAACGTTACATACAACAGCGCTATAACTAATAGATTATTGGTATGGTATCTAGGATTATTTAGTTATGTGTTTCAGTGGACATTTTTTAAAGTTTATTTTAGATACTTTGCATGTGAAGACTACTTGTAATAATAATTCTCCTACCGATTTTTGGTAATGGCGGCCCCTCTTAACAGAGATAGGCCAGGTACGCAGGAGATATTATAGTGCCCAGATGTGTGCGTAATACACAAGTGTACTCTCTACATCCCTCACTCCCACTTTTTCGGCTCGCCGACTCTAACATGGCCGATGAGAGATCAGGCCACTGCACACGTAGGCTATGTGTCATCACCACCAACTTCCTGACTCCGAGCTGTTTCCCAGCATTTTCAAGACAAAAACACCCAGAAACAAATACCTTCTAGTATCTGTTATAAAACTATATTAAATAAATTGATGTACACATATCATCTGGAAAGTAAGTGTAGTAGAAAAAGTGGATTCATATCAGTATGACTGGTAGAGAATGCCTGGAGATCAGGTACGTATATTTCAAAAATATGCTCTCTTGGACAAACGGAAACAGATTAAAACCAAACACTTGGTTCTACAATATTGAGCCCTATGTTATCAACATTAGAATGTTTGATATTAGTAACACAGATTAAGGTAGATCAAAGCATTGCTGGTTGTACACTTATTTATTTATTTACTTCAACACATGCCTTTGTATGTTATCAGCTGTTTACACAAGGTTAAAGGGAGGATATGTGATAAAGAGTTAATAGATTCTCAATACAAAAGCAAGGTAAACCTTTAATAACTAATAAGTACTGTCATTGAACATAATTCATTATTAATTACCTATGTATGTGATGTTTAACAGCCGGTTTCTGAATTGAGCATTTGGCGTTGAAAACAACTTAAGCTCGACTTAAGTATGGCTCAACAGTATTTTTGTTTCTGAATTAAGTTTAAGTGTAGTTTGAGCATTTGAGGTTGAGTATACTCAAATTGAACATCAACTATTAGTGAGGCAAAATCCACGAAAAAAATATTTCACTCAATATACAAAATTAAAGAGGGATTGATTGCAGGGATTGATAGGCAGTCAGCAGTCGCATAAATAAACAAATGACAATATAATGTTGATAAACACAGCAATTTCTGAAAGTAAAATGTAGATATAGTTTTTAAAAGTTGATTGGTAAACAGTAACCGTGATTTATCTATACTAATAGTATAAAGCTTAAGATATTGTTCAATAGTTAGAACATGTGAGAATCTATGTATTGTTTTAAATGAGCGATACTGTTAAAAAATTACAATGTGTAATAATTATTTGTCCATAACTGAAATCTGAGTTGATTAATCTGACCAAATGTAACCAGAATATCTGTAGTATTACAAGTTTTTTAAAAAAGATCTTTGAAAATTATGACTGACCTATTTATTTCTACACATAGATTCATTGAATTCTTGAAACTAATTTCATAATTTGCAAAAATTAGGTTGTATGATTCAAAAGACCTTGACATAGTAATTTTTTCTTAAGGTTTTAGGTTATGTTTTGATTTATGATTTTGAAAATCAGTAAATTAGGAACTGAACATTCCAGTACTCATGATAGTAATGATAATCTTCACTGTCAATAGTGCTTGCCATAAAAAATAGAGACATATTTTATTCTACCAAAGGCAATGTCAGGCTGTAGCAAGCAGGCTTCAAGCGAAGTCAAGGTCACCAGTTATGCAGATATCTAATTGAATTCTTTTGTCTAGCATTTGTATTAGATAAAAAAAATATCTTGAATGAGAAATGTGAGGTGTTCTTTACACATTTTTGGGCTAATTGTTGACGCAAACACATCCGTAACATGATACCATAGAAAAAATTGATTTCAGTCTTCAAGGCTAAATTCTTTCGGGTACAATACAGCGCAATAGTCACTTTCTCACACTCACCAGACCTCCACTCTCGCGAAATCATCAAATACACCCGAAAATACACTCACAGTTTATTTTTAGGTGCATGATACGATCGCACATATTATAGTTAGAGCACTAACTTAATTTCTATTATCACGTGGACTACGACGCATTTTTATTAAATCGATCGTTTACTGCAGCTGAGATACTCACAAATATTTAAAAACTCTGGTAACCAAGTTATTTGACTGCTAATATCACAATAGTACAACATGGGTCGAAAGTCGTAGATTTTTAACATAAATGTTAATTATCACTCGCGGCGGGCACTGTTTAGACACTTTCAAGGTTTAAACTTAGGAAAAACGTTCGTTTGCGGTAAGAAAATTATTTCTTTGACTGTGTGGATTGTTGTAACTCTAGAACTCCGAATCTTAGCTCCATTGCAGTGACGTCACGATTTTGTTGGCAATCCTATTTTTATGCCACTTCCTACTCAAACGATAAAACGTCTTATTAACTAAAATCTTAATAAGAATGTAGCTCTTCTTGAATCGAGATAAAGTTCATATTTCAAATTCACAAAAGGTCAATAAATCAGTGATTGGATTTTTGTGTGCGATGTTACCACAGATAAAAAATACACCTTCCCTTTTTGGGCGAGCTGTCATCAATCAGCTGTTAAAAATCATATTAAATAAACAAATTAATTTAAAATTTAATAATAAACAGCAACTGAACGATATAATTTCCTTGTTATTTGAACAAAATAAATATTTTTAAATTTAACATGGCCATTTGTAACTGTATGAAAAACGTGCTTCCACTACTCCCCGCTAGATGTCTCTACAACAAAATACGAAGGTTTTCTACTCTCCAATAGATGTCGCTACTATAAAATTGTATGGCTAAAAGTTTTGAATTTTCAGCACTATCATTAATTCAAATTAAAATGAAATGTTCCTATCTGTGAATGTTCTTCATTGTCATGCTAATTGCATACATAACATTAATCCTAAAAGAAATATTATATCATAACTGTTTTCCAAAATAATAAAACCTTTTTTATATGAAGAACACAATGAATTATTGCTTATGTGCTCTTCCAATGTATGATTAATGTAAAGTTTCATCAAAATCGAAACAGTGGTTTTTGCATGAAGAATGACAAATAACATACTCATTCTCAGTCCTCACAACTTTCGCATTTTTTATATTAGGTAAATACAATATGACGAGTAGTTTTCGTCATTAAAATTTTCGTTGACTCATATTATGTAGTACTATTATATATTCTGTGCTCATATCATAATCATCTTCGATCGAAAATCACTCGCCATCTTGAAGTGAGTGATTCAAAAATAGAGCTCCATGCGTTATTTAATTTTATTTTTAGGTTACTCAAGCAAATTTTTTAATAGTATTATTTAATATTTGTGTTATTTAAGGGAATTTTGATTAATTTAATGTATAGAATGTACTTATGTGCAAAATGTAATAAATATTAAATTCAAAAAGTCCTAAAAGTACATTATATCTTTTAGAATATTTAAAATTTAACCCTGGATTACGCTTATCCTGGATTAAATCTTCTTTCTGTCTCTGTCAACGTCAAATAAACTGACAGGGATAGAATGATGATTAATCAGCGTACCTAATCCTGGCAACGCTTAAAGTTAGAGATAGGTATTATCTACCTATCTTTAAGTAAGTAGGTATTTTTCTTAGCATTTTTGTTACAAGTACTCAAAGACATAGATAGCTGTGCGAAGAATGGCAGATAAGTTCTAGATTGGAGACCCTTCGACCAAGGCGCAGCGAAGGACGTCCACCGACAAGATGGACAGACGACCTTGTAAACATCGCTCGCAACCAGTCGCTGTGGAAAACCGTAGGGGAGGCTTATGTTCAGCAGTGGACATCCTTCGGCTGATAATGATTCCTTTTACTATACCAAAGTTTATTGTTATAATTCTGAGTTATTTTTATTATATTATTTAAATTTTTCTCACCGTAAAAACCAACGTTAAACATCAACAAACATAAAAAAAAAGAATTATCCAAAGTGGTCCAGGCGTTGTTGAGTTATGCGCTTACCAACACATTGGCCCCTATTTTTGAATCAGTCGCTTGGATATGGCGAGTGATTTTCGTTCGAAAACGATTTTTTTTCTATGACTTTTGACACTACGTCGAACGAAAATCACTCGCCATCTTGAAGCGAGTGATTCAAAAATAGGGCTCATTTTGCGATTCATTTTTATATTATAGAATACACTTTATACTTATTAATTACATAGGTATTTTAAAATGCTTCAGTTCATCTTTGGGCTGGGCTATTTATTTTTTCTTATTAGTAAGTATGTTTTATTTATTTTTATACTGCTATATGGATACCGCTTGTTTTTATTCGATAATCAATCCAACTTAATCCGTTCAATCCTAAGGCAGTTTAATTCCCACTCAGTGTAAACGAATAAATATTATGAATATATAATAATACTAGCGGTCCCAGCGAACTTTGTTTCGCCCCGGCCCCGTACCGCCCCAGCCCCGGCCCCGTTGAACGGGATAAAACGGATCCTATATTGCCAATTTTCAGCTAAATCGGTTCAGCCGTTAGGCAGGGTACGCAAAATAAGTAACTGTTTTGGTTGATTTTTTACACCTTGTGTCCGAAAAACCCTAATATCCGAGGAACCCTACTTTTGTTCAAAATTAAATATAGCCTATATTACTCGTGGATAATATAGCTTTCGAATGGTGAAAGAATTTTTAAAATCGGTTTAGTAGTTTATGAGCCTATTCATTACAATCAAACAAACAAACAAACAAACAAACAAACAAAGTTTTCCTCTTTATAATATTAGTGTAGATATATAATAATACTAGCGGTCCCAGCGAACTTTGTTTCGCCCCGGCCCCGTACCGCCCCAGCCCCGGCCCCGTTGAACGGGATAAAACGGATCCTATATTGCCAATTTTCAGCTAAATCGGTTCAGCCGTTAGGCAGGGTACGCAAAATAAGTAACTGTTTTGGTTGATTTTTTACACCTTGTGTCCGAAAAACCCTAATATCCGAGGAACCCTACTTTTGTTCAAAATTAAATATAGCCTATATTACTCGTGGATAATGTAGCTTTCGAATGGTGAAAGAATTTTTAAAATCGGTTTAGTAGTTTATGAGCCTATTCATTACAATCAAACAAACAAACAAACAAAGTTTTCCTCTTTATAATATTAATATTATATTATTAGTGTAGATTATAATAATACTGCAGTGGTATGAATATTAATATTTATATTGCTATATTATAGAACATTATCAATATAATGCGAAATTGCAATAAGAATTGCTAATTTGATAGTAAAGCAGAGCCTTTTTCTGTCAAAACTGCATCGCAATACGCACCCTGGGGCCCTATTTTTGAATCATTCGCTTCAATATGGCGAGTGATTTTCGTTCGACGTAGTGTCAAAAGTCATAGAAAAAAAAATCGTTTTCGAACGAAAATCACTCGCCATATCCAAGCGAGTGATTCATTCGCTTGGATATGGCGTGTGATTTTCGTTCGAAAACATAACAAAAATCAACGGAAATCACTCAAAATCTAGACGTGAGTACTCACAAAATTGAGTGATACGCGAGTGATTCAAAAATAGAGCTCCTGGAGCCCTATTTTTGAATCACTCGCGTCAAGATGGCGAGTGATATTCAATGATTGAAGTCGAATTTTGGAATGAAAACCAGTTGTAATCGACACAGGAAGGATTTGAAAAATCATTGCTCAATTTTGTGAGTACTCACTTCTATATTTTGCGTGGATTTTTTATTCGTTTTCGAAGGACAATCACACGCCATCTTGACGCGAGTGATACAAAAATAGAGCTCCAGGTAGAAGTTTTGTCATTTAATTAGCAGCCTACAAAATGCATCAAACACCGATAATTTTAATTACATAGGTATATTCCTTGTAAACTGAAATATGCCTGCCTAATACAGGGTGTCCTAAAAATGGTGTCATAAAAAATGGTGTCCAGCCAAAGTCCCGAGGTAGAGCATCGCTAGATGTACCCGAATAACCCCTGTGTATGTTCCGTGATTTTTGATAGCTTTCGAGTTACGATTTTTTTTTTTAAGGTTAAATTAGAGCTATAAATGGAAATACTTCTAAATCACCTAGTCCTATTATTTATCTAATAAAGAAAAAAAACTGGCACGTACCTTAATATTCACGCCACAGTGACCAAAACAGTGCCATATTACAGAAAAAAAATCGTAACTCGAAAAATATCAAAAATCGCGGAACATAGGTACCTACATGGGGACGATTCGGATAGCGCTAGACATCTTCTACCTCTGGACTTTGGCTTGATACTGAATATTTTGGGATTTTTGGGAATACTTGAATTTTTCGGGATCCTATTTGTACAGCGTGTGGCCTGTAATAGGAGCAAAACATTTGATCAATTATTCTACAGATTATACGTAGTTATCTTGACCTGGATATGGTGCTACAAAATGCTTTAAATCAGAGATATAGTAATCCAAAGTTATAATCCCTAGTCAATATATCAAAATCGCAAACTCGTTGAGTAAATGACACTGTCCAGTTTTAATACTGGACAAATTTGTTTGCATAACATTGCTGGTTCGATTTCCTTTGTTAGAAAATATCAATATAATATTTTTTAAATAAAACCATTTAGAATTGATAACTGGTTACTTAGAGGGCCTATATTAAAATTGTTTGCTCCTATTACAGGTCACACCCTGTATAGTCACACGTACTATACATAAATGTCTGTCTGGTGCGTAGCAACAGGAAAATCCCTACGTTACTAACTGTCTGGCAAATTATTATTACACGATGTGTGGTACCTAGTAATAATAACGCGCTGTTTTTGACTGAAATGACGTATTTGGCCCGGTTTCGTGATCTATAAATAATCTATAGTTAACTTAACTAATTCAAATTTAAATTCAAAATCTTTATTTCAAGTTAGGTCATAAATTAATGACACTTATGAACGTCAAATATACAGTGAAAAAAATTAAACCAAATTAGCCCTGAAAGGGCCCAATCATGTCTCCGTATCTTTTGGGCCCTACCAGCGCTTCGAGACAGAACACAGACAATTAGGCAAGTGCTGAGAAGAAACGCCGGAACAAACTCAGTCACCACTAGCTGCCGTAAAATCAAAATCATCAAAGGTAAGTACATCAGTTGGTGCAGGCTGGACGGACCACACATTCGTGTCGTTTAGATCGTCTTGAACCTTAAGACATAAGCGTGTTTTTAACGTGTTTCTTGGTTAATGTCATTACCAGCGGTTGAACGTGAACGGTGGTTCAGTTGTGCGTGTTTTGAAGAAAAAATTATTCAACCAATAGTCATTAAAAATGCATCTGAACATTGGTTAAGAATGTTTTCTTAAAAACAGCTGGTAACGCCATTTAACCATTATAGTTGAGTTAACTATAGATCACGCAACCGGACCTTATTAGCGAGTTGATTGGTGGTAGTTTATGTGTCAGTTAAACCAAAAATTAAAATTCTCTTGTAATGTAGAGGAGAGAGAAGGAGATCTTGTTTCCTTGAAACCCAAAGAGATAGAATATTAATTCATTTATGCTTAGCACAGAATACGTAAGTAATAGTACTTACCTACTACCCAAAAAGGTATGACTCGTACAGAAAGCCTCATGGCCTTAAGTCTACCTTTTGTACAATTTTACGTTGTGCAATAAAGTAGGTATATAAATAAATAGAATACTTAGCTATAGCAGCCACTAAGGATTTTATATTTATAGACATTATTGCACAAATTGTGGTGTACCTACAAAGGTGGGCTTAATGCTAAAAGCATTCTCAGTCAGTCAAACCTTTAGGTCACGCAGAGAGATGGCAATGGGTGCAGCGAAAAGTATTTACTGAGAAAATAAATTATAAAAAAGCAACAATAAACAAATATTATTTTATAGTTAAAAAATAAACCCTATAGGATTAATTGGAGGAAGCGTAACGCTAGTTTCAGTTTTTTGTTGTAACTAAGCAACTATTACGGTACGTATCTCTTTTTTTAGGGTTTCGTAGACGAATGGCGATGAAATAAAATGAAATTAAATTTTTATTTGCTCAAAACATGGTTGCAATAGGTGGTAGACAGGTACAAAAATAAGTCCTCACATTTTACCAAAAACTATGGCATGCAAATTGTTTGTAATTGTAACATTAAAAATATCATAATTATAGGTCCAATTAAAGTCACATTTAAATTATTATATTATCAGTTCCGAATTCAAATAAAAAGTCAAAATCGTATAATAATCATTCAAATTAAATAATGTCCAGAATAAATTAAATTACTAGAAATAAATAAACAAAAATTAATTACGCAATAACTAATCCCTTGTTGTTTCATCAAGTCTGTCTGTCTGTCTGTCTGTCCGTCCGTATGTCACAGCCACTTTATTCTGAAACTGTTAGCATTACACAGTTGAAACTTGGTAGGTAGGTGTATCCTGTCAACCGCTTTATGATCCTTATACAAAAAAAATAAAGACATTTAAGGGGGATCCTATGCGTGGAAATAAAATAATAATAACTATTTAATATTATTATATTTATATTTATTTTTTGCTAATGGATAAGTATTTTCATGACATACTTAGAGGTACATACTTAAAATATTTTTTTCTAAAATACAAACTTTTGAATAAAATACACAATGTATTCCTTTCAATGAAATTTTGTTTGAATGAAATCTCATAAGAATTTCATTAGTAGGTATTCTAATCATATGAAAAAACAATTGTAAAGGGGTTGCCAATAAGACTCCAATAAACTAGAAAATAAAACGTTTTGAATAAACCTAATAAGTAATAAAAAAAAACAAATTTTTTTATTTAACTCTATTCAATAGGTACCTTTAATACTTAATTTAAGTAATAAAAAACAATGCCTATTATTTAAATTAAACTATAAGTTATTTTGAGTTTGATTCTCAAAAAATAACTAAAAAACAAGAACGATTTCTATTATATTCTACGCTTTCATTTGTATGTAGGTAGACCTTTTAGGTACCTAGCTATTTCCTATCTAGGCCTAATTTTTTTTACTCGAGACAAGTTATTAAATTTGTAGCTAAGTCATAATGTTTTAGAGACGATCAGGAAATGCATTTTTAAATTGTATTTTCAAATTAAACTTTTTTTTATTATCATGAACAATAGTTGCTACGAATTCACGTTTAAAAAAACGCAAAATATAGCGAAAAAAATAACGAAAAAATACCATCAATTAAAAAGTGTTATTTTTAGCGAAAAAATACTAGGCGTTATTTTTTATTTCGTCCACCCTATAGGGCATGCCCTTAAATTTTAGGTATTGCCAAAAAACCATACCTACGGCCCGGGTTGTGTAGTTTAGGCATAACGCGAGGTCGGACGCAAGGTTGCGACCGACAGCTCACTCGCCGCCATTACTGAGTTAAGCGCGTACGAAACGCACGCTTCGGGCCCAAATACACAGTAACCCTGTATTATTCACCCCCCATAAAAAAACCGCGACCAAAACTTGTAAGTACGTCAATAATCAACGATAGGAATAACCTTTATCAGATCGTTATCAAGCAAAACCGAAGCGGTGGTGGTGTTAGGCGCGTGAGCATTTAGGCCTACAACGCGCGAACGAGTTACTGCCGCGCGAATTTTTCGCACAAATACAACCTCGTCGTGTCCAATAAGATTCTTATAGGCCTATTTAGAATTATACACCAAAATCACCGGAATTTTATCTAGTTTCGATTTAATTTAGTTTTGTGCCAAAAAATTGGGGGTGACGCGGACTATATTGACCAATTGTGAAGTGACTGTGCGAATTGGGAGAAAGAGTTGAATTTGTGCACATGGAATTGTTCCTGGTGGATCTTCTTTGGATATAGAACTTGAAAATGTAAGTACATATCCCAAATTATCCTTACAATACACACTTTGGACAGAATTTGCCAGAAAACGAAGGCTTTTTGACCTCTTAAAAAAATTTGGCCCACGCTGTGCCACGTAAGACCAAATGTTGATTTATTTATTTTTGACGCTTATTTAACCTGAATATTGTTTTAAAATACGATCATTACGTAAAATATCTTACGAAAAATATATTTTTTTACAATTTAATGCTATTTTTCTACCAAAAATAGCAACGTGAAAAAGTATGGCGCTAACGCATCTCTATCGAAAGCGTAGACGCCGAAATTCGCCTTAATTATTGTTCATTAAATAATCATTTTCCATAAACAAGCGGTATTTGTAAGACAAAAAGATTTTTTCTTGAAAATATAACGGAATGAAAATAAGATGGCTATAGAATAATATAAAGAAGGTTTGTTTTTGCAAAGGACACGTAGCCTTAAAATGATCTAAATTATTGAATACAGAAGCATCAAAGTCTAAAAATATATTTTTTCTAATGACCAGAACCATAATACTAAAATCGTATATAAAGCTCAATAGTATCAAGTAAGAATGTAAGTAGGTACACAATTACTGAACTAAGTAGGTACCTACATGTTACTCTGGCCGTAAAGATAGTATTTAAATTTTTTATCAATATTTTTTTAGTATTTTACCTCAACAATAACGAAATACATTTAACATTATAAAATCGGTGTATTCTTGTCATAAATAATTACAAACAAAATGTTGAAAACAATAAAGTTTATCACAATGATTGAATAAAGGTCTGCTAGTAGCAATATCTATTAGATTTTTTCATACAGTCAGGTATCTTTAAAAAAAATCAACTTTTGAAAATAATGGTTTATTTTTCAAAATACAGTCATCATTACTGAATGAAATAAAATCATTTCACGTTATGGTTAAATCTAAATTCAAAGTATCACTTTCTTAAGAGTATTAAAGTTAGCTTTTAAAAATTATAACTTTGAATTAAGTTGTTGGACTTCAATTGTTACTGAAGAATAATTTGCCACTAAGACGTATCTTATACAGAACATACCTACTTATTAGAAATATAAAAAAAAATATACTTAATGTCAGTTTAAAATATTGCCAATGATTTCAGTCACCCCGTATTTTTTTATAAGTTTTTTAATATTATAATTCCACACATAACCATTCATATTCTTGTTGGTGGACGCATTTAACACGAAATTTCGATCAGTATCGAAGCCTTATTATATAAATTTAGTCTCATAAAATGTAGATATATAAAAAAAGTTTTTTTCTAAGATAATTATATGTACCTAAGTTATTTAATTTTGATTGATTCTAGGATGAACAGAATTAAAATAAAAAAAGATGACCACCTAGAAAAATACATAAGAGAGAAAGGAACATTAAACAAAAACATAGTTGAGAATATTCTCTAGCACATATTGTCCAGTGCTTCATAAATATTTAAAAACCGCAATATAAACTACTTGTCTAAAAAATAAAATAAAAAATTTACTGGATATTGTTAAGTGTCATTTCAATAAATAACGCAAATAATAGTTTCTGAGTGTATAAAACAGGCTACCATAAAAAATGGATATGTGAATTACGTACCTACATAGGTTTAAAAAACCTTTAGTAAGTAATAAAAGAACTGCTAGGTATTATGATAATTAAAAGATATCCTAATATTAGAAATAAAAAAATTAAAATAACAAGCTATAAGGTAAGTACAGGTTTTAGCACACTTAAGTTTTTTAACCTGCAATGTGTGTAATTACACCCTTAAAAACAAATCTTTTCGGAAATCATTTTTTATTTAGGTATTTAAAAAACACGCGTGCAATTTTTTTAGCTTCCTTAGGGTTGAAAGAAAGGGGTATTATTGACCTCTTTAGGAAGAAATACCTAGAAATTGCAATATAATTGATATGCATGTTTTACAGATGTAAAAACAACTACTCAGAAAGGTAAGTTAGTATAAAAAATGCACATCCCTTAATGCGTACCTTCTTGTTTTTTTTTATTATTAATATTATTATAGAGCTTTTCATTAAATGGTTTTAAAAAAACTGTTGTTTATTAAATATATCACTTTGCATTAGTTGTTTTAGGAGATCTAGAATATTTAAAATAACGTGTCTACTCATTTTTATATTATTAAAATATTGACAAAATTTGAGTAAATGCTACTCACTGCTCGACGTTTCGGCTGCGTTGCAACAGCCGTGTTTAGACCCGACATGTCTAATTCTCATTGTAATGCAACGCGAAAGTTTAAAATCTCATATTGACAAAATTGCTAAAAATATGACACTATCTATAATATTCCTTATCATGCACTCTCTTTCTTCTTGAATAAGGTTCGTGTTTTTTTACACTTTGGATAAAACAGGAGGACTTAGCGCCATGTGGCATACTCTACCTGTCATATCGTTAGGGATAACCACAGTAAACGTGAGCAGGGGAATACTTAAGCATCGGCTATATTTCTTTTACTTAAACGCTTAGTTTATGTATAGTACTTCAATACTTGATGTTAAAATAGGTTCTCTTGTTACTAAGCGAGGTTTTTAAAACCATTGACAATAAATAAAAGTTCTGTCAAATCAAAATTTATAGTAAAAACCCGAATGAATACTTACAATAATTTGTAGAAAAAATATTAATTGTTTATACAGCCTGTGGCTTGAATAGAGCAAAAATCAATGATTCTACAGAGTATATGCAGTTACCTTGGCCTGGTCATAGTGCTCTAAAATGCTTTAACTCAGAGTTACAGTAATTTGTAATCCCTAATCAATTTACTTAAATCAAAATCGGTAACTCGTTGCAGTAAATGACAATGTCAAGTTCTATAACTGGAGACATTTGTTTGCAAAACATTGCTTGTTAGATTCATTTTGTTAGAAAATAAAAAATAATATATTTTTCATTATATTAATTTAAAACCATTTAGAATTTTACATAAAAATCACTGGTTTCCTAAGTGGCCTCTATTTTAATTTTTTGCTTCTTTTACCGGCCACACCCTGTATAACCTTTTTTTTCATGAGCTGTAAGTACTACCTACATAAAAAAAATTGACTCCAAAAAAAAATATTTGACTCCAAAAAAAAATCAAACTTAAGATACCTGTAGAAGAAAGAGTTTCAAAAATTCCTATTTTCTTTCATACTCTAAAATGTTCAGGTTAAAATCATAGACTTATATTAGAGGTCGTTGGTTAAAATATGTTTCAGTTTATGACGTCATATTCATTGACGTTACTAGAGATCCTTAGTTAAATAATAGATTTCGTTTCACATTTCTTCTCTATTTGCCTTTTATTTAGAGGCATAATTGTTTACACAAAAAAATTGTGTTATGGGTCAGAACCATTTTTATTACATCAAAACTAACTTTGTTATTTATCCACTCAAAAAAATATAGACAGACAGTATAATAAGATAGATAGATAGATAGATGTAGTAAGCTTACACACGGTAACAACACAGTTATACCGAGAAAGTTACTATCATTAAAAATCAACATAACATGAAGGGAAGTCTTATTGTTACAAAAAAAACTGCATGATGTCCAGCTTACGTACACCAACAGTCTACTTAAGCACCGACTCCAAAATAATTTGTTTCTCATTTGATGAAAAAAGTGCTTTGAAGGCGGTGAATATTTTTTCATTATTTTTAGTTATAACTAGCAGTCCCAGCGAACTTCGTTTCGCCCCCAGCCCCGTCCCTCCCCGGCCCTGTTTTATGGGAATTTTCTTTGCTATAAACCTCACGGAGCTCGAGACCTTTCCAACGAATGCAAAACCGTGGAAATCGGTACGTGCGTCCTGGAGTTATAGCGTCAGGAAGGAAAACCCGGCTTATTTTTATATTAGTAGATGACCCATATCTCAAAAACAGCTGGATCTATTATGATAAAACTTACACTGCACCTTAAGTTAAACTATACCTGACTAAACAAAAAAACATCTCGTTATGACTTCACTTCGCAGGTCAAATTGACTATTCTTTTTTTAAGTAAAAATATAATGAGCTCAAATTGAACGGAACCTCATTCCTTACCGAAGTTTGGCGCTTGCCGTTTTTTTGTAACACGCCAGAGATCCGTTTTGTCTCCACTTTTTGCCACGTCCGCATTCGTGGCTCGCGAAATCCGTTACAAGAATTATTCGAGAAAAAAATAATTCATAGAACTTACTATACGTGATTACAAAAAAAAAAACGATTTAATTAAGGAGTTTGAAACCTATATTAAACCAAACAGAGCACCCATTAAAATTAAGTAAACGCACTTCGATCACAGGCATTTATTTATAAACAAACGTTAGATATTAGGAGGTTAATTGTTTACCTTATTAAATTAAAATATAAATATGCAAGAAAAACGTAGGTACTTTTCAAAAAGTTTTTTTAAAGAAAAATATTTTTTTTCAAAAATAAAAAACTGCCTTCACAATTAAAAATCTAACACTTAATTTAGTAAATTAAAATTGTCACTCATTAAAAAATGTACTAAAAAAATAAAGAAAAAAAAATCTGACTATTTAAAAGAAAAGTTGATCTAATGGATTTCAATTAACATTATTATTGTTTTGATTTGCAGTAAATATATTTGTAATTTACATGCCAAACTTTCGTTAAGCTACTTGGTTATTTTGTAAAGATTCATAAAATGCACTTTTTAATGTGGTTGACTTTGAAAAAGTTTTTTAATGTAAATTGGGCTTGCTCTTGACTAAACCAAGCGTAGGTAATTAGACCTACTTTTATATAGCTGAAAGGAAGGGCTATGCTTATGTCCTTCAATCGTTAGGACTGTTTCCCATGAACGCATCCCGTATTTTGCAGGAACTGTTTTCTGCAGGATGCCGTTTAGTAGCATATCTACGTGTTTTATTGCTAATATTCACACGGACATCCGGTTGCAGTGACCCGCAAAAAACGATACCTGTTTGTTACTAGTTCAGTTTTGTCATTTAACTGGACCAGTAATTCACCTTCTGAAATAACAGTATGCACAAACACAGTTACCATGGCAAACGCTGTGAACGATAAGAATTTACAGCGCTCCGCTTTATCGGTAAGTGCAAGCTAGATAGACTGTTGACAGGACTCAGTTGACGGACAACCGTACCTGCAAAAAACTGCAGTGTGAGCACACTAAAGTTTTCTGCGAGTTTCCTGCTTTACTATATCCCGCAGAAAACTGGACTGCCTTGGGAAACGGCCCTCACTGTACATATAAATAAAAGAGCTGTAGACAATTTACCCCACTGTCCACAGTTCTTTTATCTATGAAATCGAACTTTAAACTCTACTTATAGTCTAGAATATTTTTGGTTAACATAACGTATGTAATACTTAGTACAAGCAAGAAAATTACTTAGTTTGAAACCAAGACAATTGGTGTGTTTTAAAATCAAAAAAAGTAATAATTATAGTCCCCCTAGCCTACGGTATTTCGACTACGGTGACCAGTTACAACGACTAACCGACTGCGAGGGACATATTAACAAAAATACAAAAGTGTCAAAGCATGACATCCGTCTATTGTCATCCTTAAATGACTGAACTGATTTTGATGAGTAGTAGAGAGTCTAGGTAGACAAGACTAATTTATTATTTCTGTCATCCTAAGTATTGAAAATTTACACTATAAAATAGTGTAAATTTTCAATACACCCTTGTGTAAACTAGAACATTTTTACACAAGGGTGTAAATGTCACAATAGAGTTTACTATTATCTATCTAGCTAGGGTGAATGAATTTATAATCATTTACGTCCATGAAGTACTATGTCATCCTAAGACATAAAATATTCACATAAGGGACCACTCTATTTATATAGGGAGTCTATCTACTTAAAATTCTCTAGATCAATTATTACTATTTCATCTAGGGTCCTACTATTATTTGACTAGGGCGTCCCTATCTACAAATTCCCTAGGTGAATCTATTATATTTGAAAATTAAAATAACATTATGCACCCTCTGTCAACACACAAGTTTTTAAAGGACATGAGAATGGCCTTGGTTGTTGTGAGAATATTTCTTTGTCAAGGCTACAGATACCTGTCATAATCTTAAAGGGTTGAATTAGTTATTTCTTTCAAATACCTGACTTTGTGAAACAGGTTTATGAACCAGATTCTAATGGTGTGACTGTCGTATTTAAATGAATTTCAACGATTCTAAACACTTTTGTTGAACTTGGCGATAGTTGCATAACCAATTGTAACCATAATAATTGGTTACTTCTTCTTCTTCAATTTAAGAGCCGCTCTTGTCAGTGGAGTAATCTCCATTCTTTTCTCCTGCCTGCTTTTATCTTGACTTCCTAACACGACATGACATTAATTTTCTCCTTAACTTGGTCGAATTAGCTTATCCTAGGCCGTCCTCTTCCTCTCCTCCCTTCTATTTTTCCTTCTATGATATTCTCTAGAAATCTGTCATGTCGTATCAAGTGTCCTATCATATTCCCTCGACGATTTATTTATATATATTTAAGAAGAAGTGCTCAAAATTGTAAACGAAAAAAGGGCTATTCTGAAAACAATTGGTTACTTACCTAAACGAAAAAGAACTTTTTGTACTTTATTGCACAGAAACCGACTTCAAAACGAAATATACTAATTGAAAGGACTCCATTTTAGGCAAACTATTTCTTTTTGGAGTTGGTGCTTAGAATACCAGATAGATGACGCTTAAGATGGAGCTTGAGAGAGCCTGCGATGGCACCGACTCCAAAAAGAAATGGTTTGCCTTTTTAGTGTATTTTGTTTTGAAGTCGGTTTTTACTTTTTTTTAAAAGTTAATTGTATTTGAAAAAAAATTGTGATTAAAATAAGGGGGAGAGCTTCAGACATAGTGCTTTGATTTTTTAAATAAGTGTTTACATAAGATAAAAGTAACCAAAACCGTTCGCAAATTAAAAAATCGGATGAAAAGATTTTCATAACACATGGCTAAGAGCACTCGGGATGAAATTATCTTTGACAAAAAAAAACGAAAATCCGTAGTCATGTTTCATGAAAATCTGTTCAGCCGTTTGATGACGATCATCAGCTCTTTGATAATTGAATATTATTAATAATTAATTTATTATTATTATTTCTTTGATTATTATTTAATTTTTATTTTTATTTATAATTTATTTTTTTACAATTTGTTCATTGTGATTTTGTCTTTTGTTTAGCATTGGTTTCTGTTGCTGCAGCGTATTACATTATGTGATACCTAGATAAGACACCAACATCATACCTAATAAATAATAATATTCATAGACCAATAAGCACTCTCCTATCCAAGTACACTCAACCCCAAAAACTACAGCTGAATACCAAAATAGTACAGTCGATATGTTAATTTGATACAAGTTTTATTTCTAGACATCGTCTGCTTTGAATTTTAAACACAGACAGACAGACGACGCCGCTTTGTCTGATAGTGGCAGGGATTTACCAGTGTTTCAGTAAAGTATTATAATAATTGGTACTCTTTTTCTGAATCATATACATTTTTAGCTTAACTACTTTCATGTAATGACTGTTTCGTAAAAAGAAATGAATACAATAATTAGTACATATTTTTTTTTATCGCAAATAATAAAACAATGAAAGAATATAAGTATAGACAAATCTTATTAAGGTTCCGAGCCGAATTGCAAAAAAAGAAACACATATAGTTTCGTCAAGTCTGACTGTCTGTCACTCTGTCACAGCCACTTTATTTTGAAACTATTAGCATTTCACAGTTGAAACTTGGTAGGTAGATGTATCTTATTAACTAGATTCTTATACAAAATTAAAGAATAGGTAATGATGGGGCTCCCATACATGAAACTAAAGCATAAAAAATTGGCAGACCTATGCGTGTGTCTATCGATAGACCTGTAAAAATGACATCGAGGTTCCTAAAACCATTTTCTCTAAAAGTCTAACGTTTGAAGGATAGACTCTTCCAAAGTGGTAAAATGCCCCCACCCCCTCTAACTTTTAAACTAAGCTAGTGTAAATTTTGCATATACATATACCAAAACCCAGATACTGTTAGTGTGTTTTGCAGAGCTGACTGTACTAGTGCAACAAATATTGAAAGTGTGCGGGTAGATGAACATATTTCATCGCGCACCAGCAAACGACGCCGAGCTGCTTCAGTCACTCGGGACCATTTACCTTATAAATAAGTGTACTTGCATTAAATCCCGTGTTTTCATTAATTGAGTACAAAATGCAACGAAGTATAAAATCATATATTTTGATTTGATTTCAAACATTAACAATCTATGAGTAATGTTTACTTTCAATAAATAATCTATCTATCTATCTATTGACAAAATATTGTAAGTCGGTTTGCTGTTATGTCAATCTAGAAAACACTTTGTCGATTAATGAGATTTACGACATATTTAGACTATTCTTCCTCTGAAAGAAATTCTTTTTGACAAATATTAACACTGCTTATTCTTTTCCTAAATAGGCCTTCATTTCAATCGAAAGTCATTCCAAATAGCATACATTGACGATAGTACTATCTTAGCGGATCAGCTTATATCTGACCAAGTTTATCTTTTGTATATTATATTATATAGTTGTATGTTGAATATCTTGGCACGCATGTCGTGTCAACGACCTCTGGCATACATACGCAGCTTCTGCGCATACACATGACTCTTAATACTATAGATTTACGAGCTATTTTTGTATGTTTTTGGCAAGTAATTTAAAGTATTGTTTGTGATGTGTTTATCCTGGTTTAAAATAAATGGGAAATAAGGTAATGATCAAGGAACAAAGATATTAGGCAAGATTCGGTGTTTTAGTAAATAGCACTGTCATAAAAGTCATTTAGGGAGGCCTTTGCCCTGTGGGACACTTCAGGCTTATAAAAAAGACATTATTGTTGCATATAGACCCACTTGGGGCACTTCAATACACGTCCCAATATAAACCCTACCACTGCTTCGAGACTAATGCTGAGAAGAAGCAGCGAAACAAACTCAGTCACTATTGTCAATGCCTCTTTTCAAAAGGTTTACAATGTTTGTGGTGATCATGCAAGTCCATACATTATCATCTTTTAAATAATCATTATAATACTCCTTTGTCATTAGGGTTTCTTTAATGACAGTTTTAAATTTATTAATCGGTAAGTCTACAATGTATTCTGGTAGTTTATTGAAAAGTTTGATACATTTCCCTATAGAATAGTTACCAACCTTTCGAAGCCTAAATGTCAATTTCTTGATCTTGATAAAATCTGACAGCAAGGTTGGTTGCTTGCCTTGCAAGCACCCCTCCGCCAATCCGCACTGAGCCCGCGTGGTGGAGTATGGCCCATACTTGAGTTAAAGCCTTTGCCCAGCAGTGGGATGTTGGACAGGATACCTTAACTTTTTTAGTAAGGTTACAAATACTCCATTCTACTTAATTTGCATACCAAAAACCGTAATACGAGCCGTCTAGGTCGAAACTCAGGCGTTCCCGATAAGTTATCAGTTAGATAATATTATCAGTCAATTTTGGGGCGCCGAGGAGTCTGATGTTACAAGTGGCGGGTAAATTAAAATTTTGTGACAAAAAGTACCTAGGTACCTACATGTAGGATAGTTGGGTAGATACAAGTATTCAACAAAGTAAATTGAGCAAAACCACATATTAAAAGGACCTAGGTACTCAACAACTTTTTCGCCATTGTCCAATATAGAGATGGTTTGAAACCAAATCATTTTTTTAGATTGTTATATCTGACAAATATAAGTCTTTAATAAATAAATTGAGGAAAACCACTCAAAGTAAAAGTACAACAACTTTTATGCCTATGGCTTATATAAGATAGATCCAACCCAAAAAAAAAATCGTTACTATACTGACCAATAAAAATACGACTCAGTGGTTTTACCCCATAGTCAAATGACTATACTCTATGGAAGACGATCAAAGAAATTCTTTTTTTTGTTGAAAAATGTTTGAATGTGAAAAATGTTTGCTCCAACATAGATTGTGCATGGAGGTTCCAAAATCATTTTTTCTAAAGGTCAAACATTTGAGAGTTAGACGCTTCCAAAGTGGTAAAATGGCCTCTACCTTTTGATCTAAGCAAGTAATCATTTTGAAAAAAAAACAAGATGTAGGTCTTTACAAATACTTTCAAAGAAAATTGGTTTGAAAGAGATCAAAGCGGTTGTTTATTCAATACCCGTAGATATAACTTTTCCATTCATACAAATACTTACTATGAAAAATAAAGTTAAGTGGACCCCTAATTTAGTTAAAGTTGCCACGGAACCCTCAGTGCGCAAGTCTGACTCGTACTTGGCCGGAGTTTTGTCTGTAATCTTGGTCAGAGTCTCAAATTTAACCATGCTGTAGGTAGATCCTGGCTACACAGTCAACATCCCACTACTGGGCTGGGATGCCTTACCTCAAATATGAGGTAAGTAGTATGAGCCATACTCCACCACGCGGGCTCAGTGCGGATTGCCGGAGGGGTGTTTGCAAGGCAAGCGACCAACCTTGCTGTCAGATGTTATCAAGGCCTCTGATTAGGCTTTTTCATATTACTAACTAGTGCACGTGAACTCCATATCTTTGTCATAATGGCCTCGGCATATGATATTATTGATAAGTGGATATATCTAGGTAATCTACACGACCTAGAACTGATTCCTAATCCTCGATATTATGATTTTGTATTAGAATGCGATTTTGCACGGAAATATCAACTTTTTCTGATGTTCTATGGTTTTGAGGTATTCGGTCATGTGGTAGGTAAACTAAGTACTAATACACGTAGAGACTAAGAACTGGCCAAGTGCGAGTCGTACACACGCACTGAGGGTTTCGTTCCAACTTAAACTAAATTACATTCCACTTAGCCAAAATACCCCTTTCACATTTACCACTTTAGAAAAATTGCAAAATCTCAGACATTTTTATGAATCTCTATGTTATTTCGAAAGACCTAATAAACATTGGTTTCAGATGAAAAAAATATTGTTTTCAGTTCCAATCAGTATAAGCCCCCTTAAATGCTTTTTTTGTATAAGAATCGTAAAGTGGTTTATAGGATCCGTCAAACTTCCCATTATTAACTGTGTAATGCTAATAGTATCAGAATAAAGTAGCTGTGATAGACGGACAGACAGACAGACAGACTTGATGAAACTATTTTAAAAAAATGCTTCTTGTACTTGCACTATTATGATAAAATTGTCACGATATGCACAAAAAAATACAATGTGACCCTTTAAAAGAAAGCCAAGAATAAATAAAAATAGGTAAACTATTTAAATAGACCACACCCATTCTATCTACTATAGCATAGACAGTCTTTTTAAATCCAAGACATTTAAAGATAAAAAATAACCAAATAGAAATAGGGTAACTCCAGGTAACAAAAAACCAGTTTACACTAGTATCTCACAGGGATGCTCCTTTATCTATGATTCCTGACAACCAATAGGAGCGAAGCTAGTTGATTTATAATCTATGTAACGTTTAGAAACTTTTTGTGGGGAGTTGTCTATTTTTTTGGGATAATTTATGGTTTTTACATATTGGGACCCTTTTTTGATGTTCTGACTTAATTTATGTTATTTATTTTTGTGCTATGTGATAACAAAGAATCTAGTAGAGTTAGTGTATCTATTCCCTTATTTAGGACTTACGGCCTTGTCTCAATGAGTTCCCATTAGCGTTATCTGTTCATTACTATACGAAAGGGCGTTCCATATTTGAATATTCCTTGATTAGTGCTTATTTGTCGATGGTGAAACAAGCCCTTAATATATAGTACTTTCTTCATTCGTATCTTTATAACTTTTTTTTATAACCTATCTTTTTTGTGACGTTTTTATTTAGTGGTAGAAGTTTGACTGCATTTTCTAAACGTAGATAGGAATTCTTACAAAATGCTTTGGCTATATTATGTAGTGTAGTATTCAAGTAACGTTAATACGTTAATTGGCTTTGCCAATTTTCCACCCATATTTTATTCCTAGAATATAATATCACTTTTACTTTGCCCCAGGCTATGACAGATAGAGAATGCAACATGGCGTTAAGTCCTTTTTGCGCGTGCAATATAACCAAGTAAAAACACACACATGCAATTAAATTGCAATTTGAAACTTTTATAATGCATTTTATTATACTCGGGTCATTAAAAGTAACACGATAAAAACTCGAATCGATAGGACATAATGGAAGTTAGTCAGATCCCCTCATTGACCAAAAAAAATCTGGTACGCTTTAAACGGCTGAACAGATTTTCATGAAACATGCAAGAACACTCGGGATGAAATTATGTAAGACACAAAAAACTTAACGAAAATCAGTTTATTCTTTAAGGAGCTACGATAACACATACAGACTTAGAACACTCTTCTATTTTATATGTTCAATATCATGTGAAATGAAACTAAAAACTAAATTAACGAAATGTCATTACATGTCAATCATTCCAAAGAAGCATAGTTGATATTTTGCCAGAATTCAATGTGACAGAATGGCTTAAGTTCCTAATATTTTTTTAGGTAATAATAACAAATATTCAAATATTCAATGTTATACATTTAATTTGCGTCGTGGCAAAGTACATAAAAGCTTATGAATATCACGGTGTTGTTACAAAAAAAAAATGTTGAAACTTTCACTTGTTATTTATTTGATCATGTTTTGATACAGTTTTAAAATATTCTAGTATTACTAGCACTGATAACTTCGAAGCAGTATACAATAAACAGAAAAGCATCCATGCTACGGGTAAGCAACCAAACTAACCATTTTCTAAAATCTTTGAATAGAAGTAATTGTTTCTTCGTACACAAAAAAACGCGAATTGCCTTTCAGGCTTTAATACAAATATAAAAAATACAGGGTGTTATTGCAAGGGGGTGCCAAATTTTTGGAGGTGAAAGGGACCATCAATATGAACAACTTTCACTATGGGACTATCGTTCAATTATTAATTTTATTTTCTGCCTCTCCATACATTATTGTCAATGTAGGTGACTGTATTTGTATGGGGAACCTAAAATTTTATTTAAGATTTTGATCATGACCCTATAGTGAAAGTTGTTCATATTGATGGTCCCTTTCACCTCCAAAAATTTGGCACCCCTTTGCAATAACACCCTGTATAGGGTGACACATACCCTGCACAAAAAATACCTAGTTCTAAATACTCTTAAGATTCTAGGTAGCACTTAATTACATAATAATCATCAAAATCAATTAAAGGTAGGTTGAAAATAAATTACGTTGTACAAGTGGTCTTAAATCTCTTTGGCATTCTCTACCAGCCACTTACCAACCCCAAACAATCTATAGCTTACATCGTTTCCAAAAACCATGTACTTGCGAATCCGAGTTGTTCTGAGTCGTGTGTGCGAGCGAGAGCAGACAGACGGCTACAAGTGCGAAAGGGACAGAGTTCAGACAGTCTAGCGAGCGACGTCTCGGACCTGGGTGGGTCCTCAGTTGCAGCGGGTATCGAAAAAAATCTTAAGGGTACAAAGCTGAACATTTCGTTGTTATCAAATACTTAAAAGACCAATTCAAGTCTGTGATGCCTAGCTGTGATGACTGTTAGATACTGCAAAATGGCGTTGATTCCGCCATTTTACTACATATTCAAATTAATTTTATTACGGACAACAAAAATCCATGGGCTTAGTGATACAATAGCGTTTACAAACTAGGTGTTAGTACTTAGATATGATATGACGTCACTTAAAAAGCTTGCAAAACGCCTCGTTCGACGCTCGTTAGGCGTAATGCTCGAGAGTGAGAAGAAAATATAAGTGACAAGTTAGTTTTTTTCTTTATTTTTTCTGTGTACAATTACCCGATCTTTTTTTTCTTTGGCATTTTTATCTGCAACTATAATTAATCACGCTGTGTGGAATGTGGAACCATTTTATGGACCACTTAAGAGTTAATACTCGTATTTATGTTAAAGGGTTATGGGCATAAATAAAAGATTTAATCAGGATGGACCGAGATTTATTGGGATACAAAAATGTCTTACATAGCAGTACGGCAGTCTTCTTCTTCTTCTTCTCTTTTTGATCTGGCAACCCACGCCTTTCTTCAGCCTTCATCATGATGACCGAGGATGACTTTTGCCATTTTCATGTTTTTGGGGTTTTCGTGTGGGATTGGGTTTAGTTGGCGGATAGGGATGGGATTGTTTGACGGTATAGATAAACAGACATAATATTTAAAGATAGATATAATTTAATTAAGATATATAAAAGGTTAGAGTTTTAATTTATGATAATTAATAAATTTAATAAGGGAATAAATATATTTTTTATTTGAAAGTGACAGGATAGATGAAAGGTTGTATGGGAGAGGAGCTTTGTTTTTGACTAAAATGTCGTGGAGTTGTAAGGAGCTGTAAAGGGGACAGTTAAAAAGTATGTGTTCTATATTTCCTTCCTCCAGACCACATTCACAGATAGAAGAGTCATTAATATGTAATTTTGCTAAATGAGAGGGAGAACTACAATGGCCAAAACGTAAACGAGAGATAGTCGAAGATACTCGCTTTTCTAAGTGGATTTTTGAAAACCAGGGTTGTAGTGCTACTGAAGGTTGAAAATTATGGTAGAACTTGCCTTTGGACTGACTAGAATTCTGCCAATCTTGGTTCCAGTCTTGTATAAGGATGGCACGAGGCGCAGTGGCTAAATCTTGACAGTAAACAGAGTTAAAGTTATCTTTTCCTTGTCTTGCAGCCAGCTTAGCAAGATCATCAACCAATTCATTGCCCTGAATACCCGAGTGACCGGGAATCCAGGCCAATTTTACTAACAAATTGTTCTCATGGCATTCCAATAATTTACTTTTTACCAATAATGAGAGAGGACTATATGAGTTGTTGTTAAAAGGATTTGTGAGGAGAGATTGTAAGAAACTCAAAGAGTCTGTGAATATTATTGAATGAGAAAATTTAAGATTAGCTATATAATTTATACATTCCAAGACAGCCAAACCTTCGCCACTAAAATTTGAAGACACGCTGGGATATTTAAATAATTTAAAATGACCAGATGACTGTCTTAAAAATGCTGCTCCGACTTTATTACTTGAATTAAGGGCAAAAGGCCCATCTGATATAGCTTTGGATGCATCTGTGAAGAAAATTTCATGATTGCGAGCATGTTCCTGAACGAACTTCTTAAGTTTGAGATTAGGATTATGTGTATCTTTATCAATACCTACTGAGAGTAAAATATTTGGTTCAAAAATCAGTACTTTAAAGTCAAAAAAGAATAGTGGATGGCATGGAAATTTTTCTATTTGGCAGTCTAGTTCAAGAATTTTCTTATAACTATTTATCAAGTACGGAGTGGATCTATTACGCCAGAAGAGATTGTCATTACTTATAAGATCATTAAGTAATCTTAGCTTTTCAAACAAAGGGTGGTTATTAAACTGACTAATTTTAAACAGGAACCTATCGGAAAGATATTGCCGTCTAAGATTAAGTGGAGGATCTGCACATTCCACTTGCAAAGCATTCACTGGAGTGCTACGCATTGCTCCCAGAATAATTCGAATGCTTTTATACTGAAGAAGGTCTAACTTTTTAAGTGCAGCTTTGTTTGCTATTCCCATCGTAAATGACCCATAGTCTAAAAGACTCCTTATCAATGCGTTATAAACCAATCTAAGTGAAGTTGGGTGTGCTCCCCACCAGACACCTGCAAGAGCTCGCATGATATTAAGATTTTTTTCACATTTGTCTAATATATAATTAACATGTGCTAGCCCATTACATTTGCTGTCAAATTTTTGACCTAAAAATACAATTTCTTCAGCGACGGGAAGTGCAGAGCCATTGACTGAAACATTAACAACTGGAATTGATCTTTTTTTCGAAAATATTACAACAGTGCTCTTAGAAGTTGATAAAGAAAGGTTATGGTCATTCAACCAGTTACTAAGACCATTCAATGATTGTTCCAGATCATGGGAAGCCACTTCAATCGAATCATTGGTGGAGTACACCAAAACGTCATCAGCGTATTGAAGTATTGAACACTTGTTTGATATTGAGCTTTCCAGGTCTCTTGTATATATATCATATAGAAGGGGACTGAGGACGGAGCCTTGAGGTACTCCTTTCCATAGATAGCGGGAGATACTAACACCTGGGACTCTTAATTCAATAGATCGCTCACTGAAGAGATTAAATATGAAGTTAGTTATATTGTTTGGGATTCCAAGTTTGTTTAACTCTTGTTTTAAGATGATAAGGTCCACCTGATCATATGCTGATTGGATGTCTAAAAAGGCTGCTGCAATAGATTTGTTTTCAGAAAGGGCTAAAAGGATATCTGTTGAAAAAATGCTTAGATTATCAGATGTGCTTTTTCCCTTTCTGAAACCAAACTGCGATTCCGCAAACATATTATTACGTTCTAAAAACCATTCTAATCTATTTTTAATCAGATGCTCGGTTATTTTTGCAAACACTGATGACATCGCAATCGGTCTATAGGATGATGATGATGAAGGGTCTTTTGACGGTTTCAAAATGGGTATAACAACATGGAGTTTCCATGAAGGGGGTATAACACCAGTACTAAAAATCTTATTAATAATATCTAAAATATATGTCTGAGTAGGAGGGCTTAAATTAAAAATAAAAGAATAGGGTATACCATCTTGGCCTGGACTGGAATCTGAGACACGGCTAAGAACTAATTGTAATTCTCTCAATGAAAAAGATGATGTTAAAGGATTATCAGAACTTGACTCACTTGGTAATTGAGAGGCAGTGGGTATTTGGTCTTTATTGGGGACATGGTCTGGCGCAAGTTTATTAACAAAATCATTAACCCACTCAAAATTAAAAGAACTGGGATTGTGGTTACTTAAGGAACATCTATATCGCCTTATATTTTTCCAAACAATGGTAGATGGAGTGTCCGGACTCAAGGAAGAACAAAATCTCTGCCAACCTTCTGTTTTTTTCCTTTTTAAGAGACGCTGAGTAGCAGATGCGACATTTTTGAAATTTAAATAATTTTTCATATCTAGGGAATCCCGACATTGTCTTTCAGCGGTTTTTCTTTTTCTAATAGCAAGTGTGCAATCGTGATCCCACCACGGCGGAGATGGAATTTTATTGCTGGCAACATTTTTAAGTTTGAAAACTGCATCAGCTGACGTTTGTATGGCGTGAACTAAGCTGTCAAATGAAGAAATGAGGTTATCTTCAGAAACTATTGGCAATAATTTTACTTTAGACTCTACCAATGATTTATATGCAGCCCAATCGCAATTATGCAGATTATACTTAAGCAGTGGAGGAAGAGAAGCAACTGAGCGGTGGTTATCTGGCAGCGTGACGACAATGGGGTAATGGTCACTGCCGTGTGTGTATGACAAACAAGACCATGTAAAGCAAGCTACGAGAGAAGGGGTGCAAAGAGAGACATCTACATAACTAAGATTTTGTCCAGGGCAAGGCCTCCTAGTAGGGGACCCATCGTTGAGAACACATAAATTGAAGTCATCAATGATGTCAGCTATTGCATTTCCTAACTGGTCGTTGTTAGGGGCACCCCAAAGCGAATGATGGGCGTTCAAGTCGCCTAATATCAATAAAGGAGGACTAAGACATGATAAACAGTTTCTTAATAATGGGATAACAGATGTGTCCTTACAGGAAATATAAACTGATAAAATTGATATTTCCCCAATTTTGGCTGCAACGACATTGAAGTGCTTATGGTTGAAGGCTGGAAGTGTAATAGAAGTAAATTTATAGTTCTTTTTAATGAGGAGGCCAGCTCCACCATACCCGTCATCTCTATCATTTCTTAAAACTGAATAGCCACGGAACCTAAACTGGTAACCTGGCTTTAACCAGGTTTCTGAAAGAGCAAGTGCAAAAGGTTGATGTGTGTTAACTAGAGATATTAGTTCTGATTTTTTGGAGGATACACTTTTACAATTCCACTGAAGGACTCGATCCATGTTTAATAATATTGTAAATTGAGACTGATAAGTTGTTAATTAGTGATATGGCAACGGTGTACGGTAGAGCTGAGTTTACTATTATGTTAATAAGGGAAGACAATAAATTGTTTAAATCATTCGGAGATATTGAATCATTATGTGAAGATTCAGTAGTAAACCCACATCCATTTTGAGGTTGTGGGATTTGATCAATCAAAACATTGTGTGCATTCTTATCATACCCGGGAGCAATAGTATTGTGATTGTTTTTTTTATGAATGGTGATAGTTTTTTTGTATGATTTTTGTTCCTGTACAGGAGCAGGGACAGAAGCAGATTTTGTGGGAGTTGACGCAATTACTGAATAGGGTTTTTTTTGTATTGGAAAATTTTTTGCTGCCTCTTGATATGAAACAGAGTGATGAGACATAAAGTGCTTAATATTTTTCTGCCTTATAAATTCAGAACAGTTTTGGTCGGTTGCCTGGTGATTACTGTTACAATTGATGCACCTAAATTCTGATTCTTGACAGTTAGATCCTACATGATTGTCTGCACACTTAAAACATCTGGGCATACTTCTGCATTGCACTCGAGTGTGTCCAAAACGGCAGCAATTGAAACACTGAATAGTGGGAAAAATGTATAGCTCCACTGGTAAAGATGAGAAAAAAGAGTACACTCTACTTGGTAAGGCTTGGCCATCAAATGTGAGAACAACAGTTTGTGTAGGTTGCCATGATACTCCCTCAAAAGTGGATATTTTCCTGCTCAAACGTCTAGTACGGATTATGGGCCCAAAGCCATCAGGCACTCTTAGATTTTCTACTATCTCCTCATGAGACCACTCTGTAGGTATCCCCTTAACAATACCCATTTTGGCAATGTTGAAAGTTGGTATTAACATATTATACTCTTGTAGGATTGTTTCATTTGTCAAAAACAAGTTGGCTGCACTTGGAGTTTTGAATGTAACTGAAAGTCTATTTCGACCAATACGCTTAATGCCATCATCAATAATATTTTTCAGATTGTTCTTGAACAAGAAATTGCCAAACTTAATAGGATGAAGAGTGGAACCAGCATTGGGAGTATTTTCTTTCAAGCTAACATGCACAACGAAGGGACCAACATCAGACTCTGCATATTTGCTGCGAAATACCGATGGGATGGGTGTGGAATCAGTTGTAGATTGTGTTGTTGTGGAAGCCTTATTAGAAATTTGTTTTAATAAATCGTCAGGAATGTGTATTTTAGGAGGAGTTGTTTTATTTTTGAGTCTATTAGTAGCAATGTGCTGTTTCTTTTTTAATTTATTTCTCCTGTCAGTTACGAGCTTAAAACTCTCATATTCAGCTTGTTGATTTGAAATGTAGCTATCTGCCTCTAATAACGCAAATAAAGAATTCGTCGTGGCTGGAGGAGGGTCGGGATCCGGCCCGGGCTCCGTCTCCATAGTGCTGCTGTCTGCTATATACAATATGTGCAAAAACTTACCAAATTATATGTATATACAATATTTAGCACTAAATATACTATTAAACTACAAAAAATTACAGTTTAGATAGTAATTTACAATAAAATAAATTTAAGAGAAAAATAACTTGACCGCCCTTTTCAACTTCCCGCCAAAAGTCAGTACGGCAGTCGAGAACATGAAGACCGGCGGAAGCACAGATTAGCCGGAAACGCAACAATCTATCATTATTGACACTGAAAGTAGCTGTCAAAATAGTGACGTTTACATAGATTATACAACACTGGCCCTTAAACCAAACTATTTTGACAATAAACATTTTGTACAAAAACATCTTGTATTTTAATTTTGTTTACAAAATTCTTAGCAGTACACAACAATGCAGAGCAGTAAACAATTAATAAAACAATGAAATGGTTATCTCTATTATAATAGTATCATTTTATCAAAAACAATGATAAGCTTTACAACTAAATTAGCATTAGTTTCTTTACAAACTTCTCATGCATCTCTTTAGACAATGGCTTAGTCAGCAAATCTGCTAACATATCTTTAGTACATAAGTATTTAACATCAATAGAACCATTACAAATATGATCTCTAATGAAATGGTGGCGGATATCGATGTGTTTAGTTCTGGCATGAAACATTGTATTCTTAAACAGCTTTTGTGCAGATTGATTGTCATTAAAGATTGTAACTTTACATACAATGCCTAAAATTTCCTGTAAAAAATTACGAAGAAACAACGCTTCCTTGCAGCAATCTGAAAGAGACATATACTCCGCCTCTGTGCTCGATAAGGCGACAGTTCGCTGCTTTCGACTTTCCCAGGAAACTATAGATCTGCCAACCTGAAACACATAACCGGTGTAGGACCTCCTATCTGTTTCACATCTGCCCCAGTCAGCATCTGCAAAGCCTGTAACACTAATGCCTCCTTTGAAGAAATTCAAACTTAAATCCTTTGAACCTTTAAGATACCGAAGTACTCTCTTTGCTGACTTCCAATGAGTTTCATCATAGCAGTCATTAAATTGGCTTAGATAGCTAACTGTATGTGCAATATCAGGTCGTGAGCCTACTGCAATGTACATAAGTGAGCCTATGAGACTCCTATAATCATATTTAAAGCTGTCTTTATTTACAGATTTTTCTAGCTTTATACCAAGCTCCATAGGTGTAGCCGAAGGCTTACAATCCTCCATTTTAAATCTTTGTAATACCTTCTCAATATAGTTTGTCTGATCTAATATTATTTTATCTTTACATTCAGTTATTCTCATTCCTAAGATATACCTTGCTGGCCCTAGATCAGTTATTTCAAACTCACTTTTAAGTTTACTTTTAATATTCATAACCTCTTCATGGGCATTTTTGGTTGATAATAACATTATATCATCTACATACAAAGCAATTACAATGAGTCTATCTTGACTTGATTTGTAATACACACAAGCTTCTAACGATGACTTATTAAACACTAGCTTTTGCCCGCGACTTCGTTCGCGTGGACTTCAGGTTCGTCCCGTCTAGTCTAGTAATAAGTAAGAAATACGGTAACTAAGCACTGCAGAGCCCTAAATTGTAGCCTATATGTTATTCTGATGTATAAGCTATATTGTGGTAAAGTTTCATTCAAATCCATTCAGTAGTTTTTACGTGAAAGAGTAACAAACATCCATACATCCATACAAACTTTCGCCTTTATAATAGTATGATAGTATGATCAACTTCTCGCATAATATTTTATTTATCTTTTCATACCATGCTTTTGCAGCTTGTTTCAGTCCATAGATGGCCTTGTTGAGTTTAAAAACTTTATTCTCACTGCCTTTTATAATAAAGCCCTCAGGTTGCTCCATGAATACAGATTCATGAAGGTCCCCATTTAGAAAAGCTGTCTTTACATCTAAATGTTGAATATTCATTTTGTACTCAGCAGCTACAGCTAACAATGTTCTAATACTTGAATATCTGACAACTGGAGAAAAGGTTTCATTGTAGTCTATCCCAAAACGTTGAGTGAATCCTTTAGCTACTAGTCTGGCTTTGTACTTAACAAGTTCACCATTAACACCTAGTTTCCTTTTAAACACCCATTTACACTTTACAGGGATATGACCATCCATTCTGTCAGTAAGTGTCCAGCATTTATTGTCATTGAAAGACTTATACTCATCTGCCATTGCTTGCTTCCAGCAGTCTGCATCTGGAGCTGACAGGGCCTCACCTACAGTAACTGGCTCATCGGTGTTACTGATGCACGTGGTTCCTTCCACAAGCTGAGCTGTCAAGGCTTCAAGACTGCTATCTGGATCTGAACTTGAAGATTCTTCTTCAAGATCTGGAACATAAGTTTCATCCGAGGAATTATCTGTGCAAAATATTTCATCACTCTCTTCAGAATCATCGAAAGAACTGGAACTATTATTAGGTCCATCCTGATTTGGGGCTGTGTCATCAGAATGTACCTCACAGGAAGTATTTTCCTCATTTAGAGATTCTGTAGGAGACTGAGTCCTACTATTCACATCTATAGCTGCTTGTGTGAATGACTCTTTGTACTTATCATCATGTGACACATCAGCCTCTTTACTGAGAAACTTATCCTCAAAGAAGGTCACACTTCTTGCTTTTACACAGACTTTTGGATTATTCGGGTCTATTAATCTATAGCCCTTTGTATTTTCACAATACCCAACAAATATATACCTTTTAGCTTTAGGTTCTAACTTGGTTCGACTATTGACATGTGCATAAGCAATGCACCCAAAGGTAATCAAATGTGCAACTGATACCTTGCGATTGGTCCACTTCTCCTCCGGAGTGCATCCTCTGACGGCTATAGTTGGAGAGCGATTCTTCAAGTACACGGCTGTATTCACAGCTTCAGCCCAATACTGCGGGCCAAGGCCTGCCTCCTGAAGCATACAGCGTGACTTCTCCATGATACTTCTATTAGCACGTTCAGCAACTCCATTTTGCTGAGGCGAGTATGGTACAGTCGTTTGATGGATAATACCATTCTCCTTCAGGTAATTCTGAAATTTTAAATTACAATATTCAGTACCATTATCAGATCGTATCGCTTTTAATTTCCTATTTGTCTGATTTTCTACCAAAGTTTTCCAGGCTTTAAATGTTTCAAATACCTCATCTTTCCCATTCAAAAAATAAACAAAAGTTTTTCTTGTGTAGTCGTCAATGAAAGTTATAAAATACTTTGACCCACTAAATGATTTGCTAGGCATAGGACCACATAGGTCACTGTGAACTAATTCAAGAACCTCAGAGGCTCTATTGAACGACCTTTTGGGAAAGGATGTGCGAGTCTGCTTTCCCTCGACACATGGTATACATTTCTCTAAACCAGTACAATCATATGAAATTCCAGAAACCATACCTTTTCTCATAAGCTCCATACTGCGAAGGTTGAGGTGTGCCAGCCGCTGATGCCAAACCTGTTGCGAGACTTTTTCTTCCTTAGTGTTGGCTGTCATTGCAGACGCTGCAGCTTGCTCGCTGGTCGCCGATGGCTTCTCAACACAACCTGTATCTAGAGTGGGAGAGATATCACATTTCATGGTAAGGTTACAATCAAAAGATGATGGTTCAGCTGTGTCAAGTTGATAGACCCCATCATATTGAGTAGCTGTGGCAATTAAAGTTTTATTATCATATATATGACACATGCCAGAACTAAACACCACCCTGAATCCTTTATTAACCATTGCGCTAACTGATAGCAAATTAACAGTTAAGTTTGGTACGTAAAAAACGTTGCTTATAGTCCTTATACAACCGTTTTTCATCTGGACTTTCACTGTGCCTTTTCCTGCAGTGTAAAGTTTTTCACCATTTGCTACAGTTATAGCCACGATTGGCTTTTCATCACTCACATTACACATAATGCTTTTTGTACCACACATGTGCCCCGTGGCACCACTATCCACATACCACTGACCGTGTTTGATGTTCGCTGAAAGTGCAGTCAGCAGAGCTTTCGATGTGTCGCCTTTGCCCTTTGATGTATCTGTGTTGGTCTTTGCAGTCTTTGTCTTCATCGGTGCAGCCTTGGGACAATCTTTGATGAAATGGCCCACCTTTTTGCATCTGTAGCATTTTCTTTCTTTCTTGATAAACAGAGCAGATTCTCCGTCGGTTTTATCACACCTTCTAATGTTCTCTTGGAGTAATTTACCTTTAACAACCTCGCTGGAAAGGTGCACTGTAGAGTTTTCGATCGCCATTATGAGCGGGTCGAAATCTGCTGGAAGTCCGCTCAACATGATGACTGCTATGAAATCATCATCTAGTGGTGATCCTATTTCACTCAGCTGTTGTGCTACCTCTGTAATCCTATTTATATAGCCTTCCATGTTGTCATTTAATTTCGTGGCAAATAGAGATCTGAGAAGCCCCAGCCGGCGGCACAGCCCGCGGTCTTCGTAGGCCCTCTCCAAACTGCTCCATGCCTCGTGCGCTGTCGTAGCATTCCTGATGTGTGGGATGGCGGATGGTTGCACAGCTAGGGCTATTCGCGCCAAAGCTTTCTGCTGCTTCTTCGCATCATCCTGAGCCTCACCTTCCTTCTTCTCCACACACTCCCACAGGTCCTCCTGTATGAGAATCATCCTCATCATAAACTTCCAGGAGCTGTAGTTGTCGATGCCCCTAAGTTTATCGATGACCCCGTAGTTAGCAGACGCAGCCATGGCAGCAAGGCGGTCACGCACCGTATTGTTGTAGGTTAGGTTTCCGCAATGTGCCGATCTCAGTTTTTACTTCATTAGAAATAATTGCTGTCGCGATATCCTGGGCCCATAACCTGAAGGGTTATGGGCATAAATAAAAGATTTAATCAGGATGGACCGAGATTTATTGGGATACAAAAATGTCTTACATAGCAGTACGGCAGTCGAGAACATGAAGACCGGCGGAAGCACAGATTAGCCGGAAACGCAACAATCTATCATTATTGACACTGACAGTAGCTGTCAAAATAGTGACGTTTACATAGATTATACAACAATATGTCCATGTTTCGACTGTAATCTGTTGGTGTACCTATTTTTTTTTGCCAGCAACTTCGATGATTATCTCTTATCAGCCGTAAGACGGATCAATGACTTTCATTTTACTGTGTCGCAATATTTCGTCAAGCTAATTTACAATGGCAATAACCACACAGTGACGACAGTTGCGTTCACAAGAACTCTCTCCCTAGCACCTGGTACTATTACATGGCAGAAAATACTTTGAGCACTATGTCCGCCTATTATTCACTTTTATTAAAGCAACAAAAGCTTAAAAAAATAAAGCATAGACGTCTGTAACCTCTTGTTACATCAACGCTGCAACTGAAGCCCCACCCGAAGGCACAGAGCAAAGAGCTTACGGCGCGGTCGTTGACCCCGCTTCCGCGTGTCTGCCGAGACTCGAACGCGGTCTCTGTTTTACTTAAACTACAGCTAAAGCATGGGTTCGATTCCCGGTCCGGTCATTGTAGAAATAAATTACACTTGGAAAAATCTCGACGGGGAATCATCGCATCATGTGATTAATGTAAATCAATAAATCTGCGCCAGACAACACACTAATTGTCTTGGTTTCGAAGTAAGGAATTTTCTTCCTTGTGTTACAAATACCAGACAACGATTGTAACGGGGGCGTCTCTCAAAAATACTTAAATACATATTTGCCCCTTGCGGGATTCAAACCCACGACAGAAGAACACACAGATCATTTGATGAACACAAAGATTATGAAGGGTCAGCCAGCCTACGCTTAATGAAATGAAATGAAAACTTAAAGTGACCGAGTTGCGTGAAAAGAGTATTGATGTATCAACTTCGAAGCAAATCTCCCCCGGATATTTACCCCTTAAGGAAATGAATTTCAATAAAATCCAAAATACGTCTTATTTTTTTATGTTGCATGTCTTAGTTTTAATTTTTTTTTTGTTTATTGTTCATAAAAATTCGTCGTCTGTCATTTCTGTTTAAGAATGTGTATGCAAAATTTTAAGTAGATTATGGACCAATCACGTAGTCCCATAAAAACATCGCCTCCTTTTTTACCCCATCAGGGGTGAAATTTCGGAAAATCCTTTCTTATCGGATCCCTACGTCATACAAACAACACACCCTCCAAGTTTCAGGCCTCTTCGATCAGCGGTCTAGGCTGTGCGTTGATCCGTCAGTCAGTTAGTGATTCAGGGCAAAGCATTTTATAGGTACCTATATTTAGAAAACAAAAGACATTGCTGTTTCATGAATTATCTGACCTAGCCCACTTATAGTAATCTAATCTAGACTGACCTTAACGAGACATTCGTAGTAAATTAAACTATCCATCCACACATAACTGAGTGTTTTTGCAATCATCTGTGTATTTATGTATGAATTGTTTTTTTTTACTTTGAATGTTTTTGTTTATAACTGTTTTATCGTTTCAAGTTTTAAGCTAATGGCAGAAGAGTGCTAATTCTCGTATTGTTCGCATTCATAAAACAATGTTCACTGATCGAATTTTATTTTTAGATGAAAATACAGTTTTTGCATTATCAGAACAGTATTTACGTGTGGATATTTTACATGTTTTTTTTCGTTAAAACGGTCAAACTCTTTATCGAATTACCACTCGAGAAAAGTTCGATTGATGCGAGGCCTTCTGATGTCTGTTATCCATTTATTATTAAATGTTTAATCTTTCTCCATTTAAACAAATTGTAATAAACCGTTACTGCGAAGCTAATTAGTCTTGGCAAAATGATCATTCTATTTTTTTTTATTTCTACCATAATATCTAATAAAAGGCTCGAAATCTAAGATCAATGACGAAACGAAACCGTTCAATAGATGAACTATCGCAGCTTTTGACAAAGAGATTAACTATCAAATTCGACTATAAAAGCTTGCTATTGGATATCAATAATTTAACGTCAGTCACCAAAATGCAAAAGCATATCTACTAATAATAAAGACCCTTCATTATATTGTATATTTTAGCTATAGCATTGACAACTTCTCTCTACATCCAGCCGCTTCAAAACCCTCCCTAGCAGTAGTAAGCGCCGTACAGCGCTTTAAACTTTCAAGTGTCCAAAGCACTTAGTAACAGCATTATACCACACCCCACTTTTGTCTTAAGCAAGGCCTTCGACACCGTTCCCTTCGATTTTCAGCTTATTTATAATTGCAATAAGATTCCTTATTCTGTGTACATAAGCAGGCGATGCAAGGAACCGGCTTGGGAATAATTGATAAGAGCAAGTCTTGATTTTTGTTTGTTTTTCATCGGGTGTACCACAAGGCAGAGACTTGGGCCCGCTTTGTTATATGACCTTGTAACTGCGTTAGGGTTGGTTTCACTTGGTAAATGTTACGATGATGATTGAGACGGTTTCTACATTTGTGTAGAAAGATAGATAAACTAAATTATACTTTTTTTCTTTAAGATGTTTTATTTCAATGTTTTTTTATCTTAACCACACTTTAAGCCCCAGTGTAGTCCGGATTTGTAGCTTAAACTCTACCAGTGAAGGATAGAGTTCATTGAATTATGAAAATTGAGGCCACTGTATTCTTCCCAAAATGATAATGTTCTGAGAATTTATTATTTTGTTGCTATTACACTATTGTAAAAGAAATTATTGTTTAATAAACTAACTTGGTTATTGTGACGTAATTAATTGTTATCACTGTAGCATGATATTTTTAGGTAATAAAATAGTAAGGTTAGATTTTGGGTACTATACAGCGTGTGGCGTTATGAATGAGCAAATATTTTAATCAATGATTCTACAGAGTATACTTAGTTACCTTGACCTAGTCATAGTGATCTAAAATGTAAACTCAGAGATATAGTAATCCAAACTTATAAATGCCTAATCAATGTCAAGTCAAAATAGCTACTTGTTGTAAGTAGGTCAATCAAGTTCTATGACTGGACACATTTGTTTGCAATACATTGCTGGTTCAATTTATTTTGTTAAGGTGGGTACTACTGACCAACGTTACGACGTGTAATGTTACATATTGCACAGCGAGCATTCGTGCAGTCAGTACGTCGTGTTACGAAGAAACCAGCGAGCAACGAGCCGCTCGTTGCTCGTCGGTTTCTTGGCGAATCCTTTGACTGCTACGCGGTTTTGTACAGAGTTTTGACGAGCATGTTACGCCGATTTTAGAACACAGCGTAACATGCTCGATGCTAATGTAGCATTACACCTAACGTTGGCCAGTAGGTACCCACCTTTAGAAAATTCTATAACTATGATTAACTACTCTACTTAGAGCCGCCATACACTTTTCAACCGACTTCAAGAGTATGGCAAAAATATTGCATTTGCCTAAAATTAGTCCTGTCTTCCAAAGTCAATCGTTTAATTTTTTTTACGAATTTAATCATAATCGCAAAGTACTTAGAACGGAAACCTACAATATTACTAATTTTTTAGACTGTTTTACAATGCGAATAAAAATTTTCAAGGATTTATGAAATAAAATCTAGCTGATGGACAGACAGACAAACGAACAACGTAAACAGAACGAGACTAGAACCCTTTTTATTAATTATGGAACCCCACCATACCTCTATAGAAACTTTTAACTTGAATACAATTCAAAAATAAATAATCAAGAAGACTTATTTTCTTAATTGACTGTTATGTCTAGGCGCTAATGGTTTTCATCGAATGTTCTATAAAAAGATTACATAAATAGTTATTTCTTCAAAAAACAATCGACACCGTCTAGACATTATTTTGTTCTTGTAATCAAAACAAAAGAATCACTTTGTTTTGACTAACAAATCGTAGGCTGAATGTGACTCATTATTGATTAATTAACGATAGACTTTTAAATAATAAAATGCTCGGTGAAGAGTTAAATTACAGAATAGAGCAAAAGACAGACAAAAATTTCATCCTGTTTCCAAAATGATTCGTAATGAAAAAGAAGCACACATGACTTCTTACATTTACGCAATGAAACAAAGTGAGTTTCATTGCGTAAATTAAGAAGTCATAGGCGAATATTTGCGCAATTTATTTAATTTTTTTAAAGACAAATATGCATTAAAAGTTTTGAAAAGTTAAACTATCATATCAAATTAATGTTCTTATATGTAGAAAGAAGTTACACAACTGGAAAAATGGCTGAACACATTTTCATAAACATGGCTTACCTATTAAAAAAATATAAATATATTAAATTAAATTAAATTATAAACATTTCAATGTTTACGATACCTTTTAGGTATTTTTTGATTCTTTTTTTAGGTTTTTTTGAGTAGAATAGAACATAATAATTTTGACGACGCGTTTGGTGTAGGTATTGGTTAGCCCTCCTGACTATTACGCCGGTCACCTCGTTTTAAGTGACAATATTTAAAGGGACAATTCAGCACTACAAATTAATCATTTTTTGTAGAAAACACTACGGGTTTTTATCCGCTAGTTTTTGAGAAAATTTGAGACTAGGGAAATATTTTTTTTCAGATTTTAAATTTTTATTAATTAGGGCTAAGATTAGAGAAAAAGAAGGCTTGGGCATTGAAATGAGAGAGGCGAAGCCGATGGCGTAGATAACTTTTTAAATTGTCAGGGTGCTGTTTTAAAAAATGATACTGTCTATGTTAAGGAAAATAATAAAAATTAAAATCTCGTTTTTCCAAAAAATAATGATAGTGTCCTGTTTCTATGATGTTTACAAAGTCACTGAAATATTATCACTTGAAATGATTTGACCTTATATGTATTTAAGTATTCATGGGAGACGCCCCCGTCATAATTGTTGTCTGGTATTCGTAACACAAGGAAGAAAATTCCTTATTTCGAAACCACGACAATTGGTGTGTTGTCTCACTCGTAGACCCCAAAGATAAACTGATTTTCGTTTATGTGTCATCGATAATTTTATCCCGAATGATCTTAGCCATGTTTCATTTTTTTTCAGCCGTGTTAGTATTGTCTACGAGCGTAGTGTTTTAAAATTTAATGTAGTTAGTAATTAATTATTAATTCAATCTATGCAAATAATAAGGTGCCAGTAGTAATTATCAAAGAAAGTAAATAAAATATCAAAACTAACCATTCTACGTACCATGATATTATGAAAAATGAAATAAGAACTTTACTGGAATTAGTATAATGGAATGAAAATAATTATTTATGAATTGCTTCATATGAAGCACTTTCATTGCTTCGGTATTATTTACACCTACAGCGATAACCTTAAAACTTACATTATATGCAATGCTGCAGTCAAAAAGTTTATTTGGGAACATTACCAAATGTCTACTTGATTAACGTACCTACTCGCTAATAATTTATTACAATTAGAAAGAAAGAAAGAAAGAAAAATCGTTTATTGGTGCAATTAATAATGCGGTGTAAAAGACAAGAAAGAAACCACCACACTTCTGAAAAATGTGTAGAGAAATGGGAGAGCATATAAACTACGAGTGCTGGACAATGGCTGATTATTAAAATCTGTTGACAGTAGTTTTTTTAAAGATATATCGAAATACTCACACCATCTTCCCTAATTTAAAGATTTTATGAAAAAAATCGACAAGAGCCTAGCTCGATGGTACACAACCGAGACTTGATTTGTAGACACAATGAAAGGGTCTAATGTATATTCTGATTTACAAAACTGAGAGATCTGTTTGAAGAATACTGTACCCATAATTATTAATAGGGCGAGTGTTTTGCTTTGAGTTATGTTCGATTGTCGATGAAAATAAATTTAAATTCATAAGGCAGTGATTTGAAAAGCTTTTCCTGGAGTTGAGTTGTGGAAAAAACCACCGACGAAGAATATTTTTTTCCATTCCCACCTTTAGGTCTCCCGTATAATGGCGGTAGGTGCAGTGGAAAATATAATTAAAAAGCCTAGTCCAATCACTTTAATTGTATGATGATAATTAAATGAACAACTCTATCGTACATCAAATAGGCCATTACAAGCTCACACAGTTTAAGGACACAATTTAGATGGGCTTAAGAGAGAGATCATTTCTAGCGAAGAAACGATCTCCTCCAGACAACCCTTGGGTAAATAAATTATTCATTCATAGGAAAGGAAGGTCTCGTCTTAGGTAACGTAAGTGTGATCTAAGTCATTATTTATGACAGACTTAAAAAAAGGAGGTATTTAATTCGACCTGTATGCATGTGATACCGTTAGAATTGAATAAAATTTGAGTATGATGATCTGTCAAGGCTTCCAAACAAAATGCAAATTTTCGTAAGTGCATGTATGTTCGTATATTTGTATGTGTATCCACGGATTTCTCGAAAACGAGAAGTCAAGCGAGATGATTCTTTTTTAATTAAAACAAGTATATTTTCGCTTAGGGTACAGTGTGAGATTCTACAAAATCGGTCCAGTGGTTTTTTAAATATGCGTAAATAACTAAAAATCATGAAAAAAGTCATTAAAAAAAATTTTTGCCTTCAAAAACTGTACAGAAAGTTTAAAATAACAGAACAGAGAATGAAGAACAGTATTTCTTTCTTTTAAATAGAAGACGAATGTGTTATTTTAAGCGTTTTTGAAGGCGGTTAATTTATTGATTAAAAAACCTTATAATGCTAAATGCTTAAAGCATTATCAACCAATCAAACATTTTTACTTCCAGAAACTTCTTTAGACGCCTGACTCTACACTTGTGCCGCTACATCTATATTATACGATAGGCACAGGAGTTCTTATCACAAAATGCATGTAACGCTGTTATCTATTCCCGATAACTTGAATGACCTTACCGCTGCATAATAACGTCTCATTGGGTCTTGTAACTTGCAATGGACAGTGGGGATGGTCATACCAACATGTTACTATCGGTATAGAATGGAATGACAGCGTATTATTATTTCATACTCTGCCACGATGGTCAAAGACTCCTGAGAAAAGCCTTCATGATACCTATCTGTAAAACATAAATTTTGCAATCATGAATAGAGTTCGGTTCGTCGGGGTCATGAAAATATACAAAAAGTTTTTTTATAAAAGGGTGACGTGTCGCCGTTTAAATAAATAACGTAATGCAGAAATTGCCTGCGACGTATACTAACTTTATTGAGGAAAAGTGCACCAATATTACATTAATTTTTAAATTGTTTGAATTCTAGACATTTCTGTATCATCTTTACACAAAAGAGTATAATTTTTTTAAATATACCTTAGACGCATTCGTTCATGCTTTACATAAGAAAATCTTAACTGAAGCGAGTGAAAGACGACAAAAAATTATCTCTAAACGAAGTGAAAGCGCAAAATGGCGCTGAAAATGTACTTTTTACGAACAAAATCGACCTACATCTTAATAATCGGTGCATTAAATTAGAAAATAATAAGCTAACCTCTTTTTTACAACGAAGGGAGAGAAATGCATGCAGTATTTCAACTTTCTTTTTGAAATGAACTTGTGTTCAGTATTGAACGGGCGTCGTGTGTGTGTGAGTGCGCTGTGTCTGTGAGCCCTGCGTTGCAATCCCTAGGTCAAGTCAGTGTTCCGAGGTGCATCAAACCGTGCATCCATGCACTTCGTTGCCGCGAGAAATTCACAAAAAAAAAAACAACAATCAACCACCAAAAATCGACCGCAGTGCGTTTTTGAATGAGGAATAATGGAGGTTCGAATTTGAAAATTCGAATTTTGGATCGCATTTATTTCCTTTGTCTGACGCCATATTGGATTTCATTTCGAGATCGCGGTAAGTCGCTTTCCAATCAGCCTTTTAGAATTTTAACTCGTTCTGTTATTTGAAATTTTAAACTGATTTCATACGTGAGTTCTTTTTTTGAATCGGTGATGTTTTCGCATGTATGCGACCTTTTTTCTTAATTATGGCCAGGGTCAATATTTTACTAACCAGTGGTCATCATTACAGTTAAATATACCAATATAAATTACCCTATTTAATGTGTTATAAAATGAAATAAGATTTTCACCTCGGAAAAACAAAAACGGAAAAATTGATCATCTTCCAAAACCAGACAGAACATATAACAACAACGCATTTGCATATTCTGCCTCTTTCGTGGTAAAAATCCTTTTTTTAACCAACTGAGGTCGAATTAAAAAAGAGGTTGGGTCCAAAAAGTGTAAATTTGGCTAAATGTCGTTGCGTCATATCGCCATTTTGGCAAGGCATCCCCTCCTAGTTTCAACTCCTTTTCGTGTAAAACGTTCACACCCATTTCTTAGATTTCTTAAGATTGGTACTTTTATTTTTTTACGGCTAGCTGTGAACAGGGGGCAGACTTATACAGCCTGATTTTTGTTTCCTTATTATCTATAACTAACTGTGGGTAAGCCAAGTTTTAATCGGTATTTAATATTACACAAAATCGATAAAAAAAAGATTTTTTTTTTAAGCCTAAAAAGGTTTCGTACAGGAAATTTCATGTAAAAAATTGTAGAAAGCAGTTTTTATGTGTGTCAAATATTTAACATGTTTTTTGTTGAGTAAGGTTAGGCATTTATTTGCTTTGCTGAACCAACATTTTTGCAATGAGTTGACGTAGAAATGTAATATAAAAGTGTTGTTTTATCTTTTGTTGATATAAATAATAATTTTATCATGCAATACAGCGCGTTTTAACAAAGCACGTACTATATGACATTGACAATGAATCATTTTCTTTGTTATAATTTGTATGATTCCTTCAGTTCCTTTGTTTTAATAACTATATATTTTTGTTCAAATGAGTAATTTTTAAACCATCAACCTTTGAAAACGTTCTCATATGTATTTAAGTACTTACCTAATTAATTAAAATCTAGAAACACGATGGAAGAGACACTAATCTAGAACTAAGAGTAGGACGTCCACCGACAAGATGGACAGACGACCTTGTACAGATCGCAGGATCATACTGGATGCAGACCGCTCACAGCCGGTCGCTGTGGAAAACCGTGGGGGAGGCCTACGTGGGGGAACCGAGTGTTCAGCAGTGGACGTCCTTTGGCTGATGATGATGATGGGTCACACGGTGGTGTGTAGGCAAGTTCTGTTTCTTACTAAGACTCCTTAGTTGACTGCCGTGACCGTGACTAAATGTCATAATTTTTGACATTCGAATTCAAATTCAAATATTTTATTTCAGAGCAAAATTCCATAAAAAATTTTAGTAAAATAGTTTATAATTATTATTATAGTTAGGTTAGTAAATACAATTTTAGCTTATTATAAGCATTTTTTTAATTTCAGAATAAATAACATTCAGTGACGTTTTTAATTTTGATAGAAAATGTAAAGGAAAATTTTCGAAGTTTGACATTGTTTCCATTTACATTTTGTGTCAAAATTAAAAACGTCAAAATAGCTATCTCTGAACGGCTAATTGCACAAGTACCTAAAAGAAATGAAGTAAGTATTTTGGTAATAAATACATAGGTTTTTTTTTAATTTTTCTAACACGATACATTTGGTTCTGTATTACAGCACAGTAAAGCTGTTTGGTATTTTTTAACGCATGGATCTTAATATGAAAAGCTTAGTAAGCTTCTTACTATTTTTTTTTTACGTTAAGAAAGAAATAACTACTTACTCAGAAATTCATTGAAACCTATCCACATGATTTCAAAGAATCACTCTCTAGTGTAGGTAGATAGCAGAATAGGAGAGATTTATTTTAGAGATGTGCCGACTATGACTTTGGCCGACTAGCCGACTAGCCGACTAGTCGGCAGCAAAATGGCCGACTAGTCGGCCGACTAGTCGGCTAGGCCGATCATTACTTTCCGTAAAGTCTGGGTGAATGACGTCGGAAATGTTCGTGAGCGCGCTCTCGGCTCGTAGATTTGGCGCACGGCCGGCGCCCACGCGGACCTTACTTACGTGTTACTTAGTATACTTAGATACTTTTAGTATTGTTTTATTTTATTAATTTCGAGATTGAACAACTTGGGGATTGGGGATGTCAGAGGAAGAGTTCCTATTTTTTATGTTATAATTGAACCTACTCGTACTGATTACCAATAATTATTTGCTTTAACCTATAATTTGTTATTTTATAAAAGATAGCTTTTGCTCGCGACTTCGTCCGCGTGGAATAGTGACTTCTTTCTCCCGTTTTATACACATTTACAACTATATCTTTGCTCCTATTGGTCGTAGCGTGATGTTATATAGCCTATAGCCTTCCTCGATAACTGGACTATCCAACACAAAAAGAATTATTCAATTCGAACCAGTAGTTTCGGAGATTAGCGCGTTCAAACAAACAAACAAACAAACAAACAAACTCTTCAGCTTTATAATATTATAGTATAGACTAAAGGAAGAGTTCCTATTTAAATTTTCTTCCAATTATTAAATTGTATTGTAAACTGAAACTGTGATTCTTATAATAAAACCGGTTAAGTGCGTGTCGGACCCGCGCACTAAGGGTTCCGTGCCACCCTTAACTGAATTCAGGGTCCACTTACTTTCACTTAACGAAAACATCACAATATATTGCGACGGCAAAAATAACTTTGTTTTTCATAGTGTTTGTATGAAAGACAAAGTTATATTTGCGGTTGATAAAAATGTGCAATATCTCAAAAACTACTGGTTCGATCTCCTTCAAACCAATTTTCGTTGCAAGTTTTTGTTGAGATCTACATCATATATTTTCACTTTCTTAGTTCAAAAGTTAGATGGGGGGGACGCCCATTTTACCACTTTGGAAGCGTCTATATCTCAAACCTTACACTTTTAGAAAAAATGGTTTTAGAAACCTCAACATCATTTTAAAAGACCTATCCATAGACACCCCACACGCATAGGTTTGAGTAAAAAAAAAAATTAGGTTTTAGTTTCATGTATGTGAGCCCCCCCTTAAATATTAATTTTCCCATTCTTTTTGTATCTGAATCGGAAAGCGGTGAACAAAATACACGTACCTACCAAGTTTCAGCTATGTGACGCTTATAGTTTCAGAATAAAGTGGCTGTGACATACGGACGGACAGACAGACAGACAGACTTGACGAAACTATAAGGGTTCCGTTTTTTGCCATTCGGCTACGGAACCCTAAAAAATAACTAGAGTTAAGATACAATTTCATTTCAATCACACTATTTTTTAAGCATATTAACATGAGTGAGAAGCGGGCCGACTAGTCGGCGGATTTAGCCGACTAGTCGGCGACTAGTCGCCGACTACAAAAATGGCCGACTAGTCGGCTTTACCGACTAGTCGCCGACTAGTCGGTACATCTCTAATTATTTCTTTTCATGTCAAAAGAAAGATAACTCCTTAAACAATTTCTAATACGCTCAAAGACAACATAAATATTTATTTTAACTACCACGCATTTTCTGAAAAATTTAAACATACTTAGAAGGGCTTTTCAGTGCTTGACCGATTATCAATTTTCTTTTGCAAAATATTCAATTGTGAAAGATCACGTAAATAATCTCAGGGCGTTATGTTGAAATATTGTATTTTGCATATTAAGTAGGTATAAGAACAATCATTTCAGCAAAATCTTTGTCAATTAACCAAAAAAAAACACAAATCGAATAATTTGAACCCTAAAATTGTGATACTACTTATAAAAATCTTCCTTCGTACTCTCTCAACTCAAGCTCCTTTAACACAAAGGAGATTTTATCACAACCCAACAATGTTTTTTGCTTTTTAATCATAAAAAAAACTATTGTCTTTGTAATTTTTAATCTTTGTGTGTGTCAAATAAATAATTATTCTATACTATTCTATTCTATTGAACCTATTTCGATAGGCTTTCACTTTTCCCATCACGTTAGAATATACAAATACAAATATTTACAAATATTTTTACAAATATATTAAATATACCTAACTAAACTAAAAAAGAACCATCGTATGACATTCCGATTTTGAAAAATCCGTGGACACCAATGAAATTTTGCACACTGGTTTTCCTTCCAAGGCTCTAAGGCCTTAACACGTTCCTGGACAGTGAACGCCTACAGGCGTGAAAACAAAAAAACCTCTATTGTGTCTGGAATAGTGTCCCGGAACGTGTTAACCAAATATCAAATCAACAACCATTATCAAATTTAAGTGCTAGGCTCTCGCCTAAAAACTCTAAATAGGAATATCATATACATATACATGTCGAATTGATAACCTCTTTTCGTTTGAAGTCGATAAAATTAAGCAAATAATTTATATATTTTAATATTGTGCACTTTATGAAGACTCACAATGTTATAAATTGCACTTGTAAAAAGCAACCGTGACTCTGTGACAGACGAGGAATCGAACCCCGTGTCTTACGCTATGGCGTGCCTATCACACTGTTTTTTTTAATCAGCCAAAGATCGAGTGTAATGGAGGAATCATGTCTGAACCCTAACCTATCCTAACTACGAGCGAGTTGTCTTGCTTTTGAACTACCTTACTTAAATTGACACTTTTTGTTTAAGCTAAATGTCAAAAACATCTCAGTTTATAAACAGAAACTTTTTTGACGACGCGTTTGGCGCAGTGGTTAGCGCTCGGCTATTGCGCCGGCCGTCGCGGGTTCGAATCAAATGTTTGTGTGATGAGCACGAACATTTGTACCTTTGTCATGGATGTATGTATTTAAGTTCTTATAGGAGACGCCCCGTCATAATCGTTGTCTGGTACTTCGTAACACAAGGAAGAAAATTCCTAACTACGAAACCAGACAATTGGTGTGATGTCTGGCGCATATATATATTATTAACTCAAGGAGAGAGAGCATTTCTGAGTAGATTTTAAGATTGCTATATTAATCCTGAAATAAACAGCTTTAGAGCGTTCCACAGAAAACAGAAGCAGCAATGCAGTTCTTATCGGGACCATCGCATGCGCATACTATAGTGTATGTACATGTATGTGAGAGATACAGTGTGCAATGACCTTACCGCGTCAGATATCGGGTAACATACCACAGTGTAGCGGTTACAGTTGAGTATGTTAACTTTGTAACATTATAACCAATATATCCAGATATTACGGAAAAAATATGCCTCAAAAACATAAGGCCCTATGTAAAATATAAGAATAAAACTTGTTTATAATAATGATAATAATAATGAAACGTTTATTTCAGACCAAATTAAAGATCCATACAGATTAGTTGATTAGTAACATTTACCTTACAATTATTGTAAGTACTACTTAAAAATAAAAATAAAAAACTAAAACTAAAACTACCACATATACATATACCACATAAGACCCGGTTCCTGGATCCCTGCACATGGATTTGTATCCAGGATTTGTATCCATATTTTTATTAAAAATAGTTATTACTTATCTAAACATAATTTAACAAGTTAAATTAAATTAAAAATAGGTTAATATGAGTTTAACAAAGAAGTATATATTTTTAATAATTTGAATTGAAAATACATAAATGTAAACTGATAAATAGTAAGGTACTTGATAAAACTACATGTCTTTTCTAACAACTTAGGTGTTCTTTATAAAGATCAGTAGTATTATCTGGGTACTAGTAGCGCAGCGGTCCTCCAGGACTGTGTCCGCGCGTTGTGAGTTTGCTCCCCCCCCCCCTCCCCTCGCAGCGTGATGTTTTATAGCCTTAAGCCTTCCCCGATAAATTAGCTATGCAACACAATAATATTTTTTCAAATCGGTTCAGTAGTTCCTGAGATTAGCGCGTTCAAAAACTCAAACAATCTCTCCGGATTTATAATATTGGTAACTAGCTTTTGCCCGCGACTTCGTCCGCGTGGAATCGTGACTTCTTTCTCCCGTTTTTTACACATTTACCACTATATCTTTGCTCCTATTGGTTGTAGCGTGATGTTATATAGCCTATAGCTTTCCTCGATAACTGGACTATCCAACACAAAAAGAATTATTCAATTAGAACCAGAAGTTTCGGAGATTAGCGCTTTCAAACAAACAAACAAACAAACTCTTCAGCTTTATAATATTAGTATAGATAGAGATCTTTACAACAGATTACCAACCAAAGTTTTTTTACAGAAGTTCGAAGCAAGTAATTTATTCTCACCCACCACCACAGCTTCAGCCTTTGAGGCAAGACATGTGTCAAAATTTTACATATTAATTTAATTGGCATGTAGATAGATAGATAGATAACTCTTTATTGCACACAAAACTAGTGAATTTACAATTTTTTTTACATGTAATTTTTTTAAATCTATTTTGAACTGTATGTTTAATAATTGACGGACTTTATGCCTCAGGACTTTCTCTACCAGTCAAATTTTTGACTTCTTTTTATTAAGGGCTTGTTTCACTACCGGTTAGTTATTATTTAACTGCCAGAGCAAACAACGATGTGTATTTCCTATTGTGAAGCGCTTTTAATAAAAATTCAGTCCAGTATAAGTATACAATTTGTATTTTCGAAACTTAATCAAACGATATGTGCGGATACTAGACCTAATTTGATTAATGAAATTTGATTAATGTATTAATTTTAATGTAATGTAATTTAATTAATTGTATAACTTTAACTTTAATGTTCCAAGTTTGCATGCCGCCTGTGGCAAAGCATGAGGTCAAAATGAAACTCTGTAATCACATAAAATTTAACCATGTTTTACGCAAATAAACGATTCTATTCTATTCTATTCTAATATTATTGACAAGAAAAATAAGCTTTTTTTCTGTCAGCCATATAAAAAAAAGAAAAAAATCTTATTTTTTATTTTTTCGTCATTTCTTTTTATTAAAACATGTAATTTTTTTCAAAGTAGTCTCATTTTAAAGCTAAACAGATTATCTAGCTAATAAGATAAAAAAATACAACCATAACAAAAAACAAAAAAAAATACCTATGTTTATTTTATCTGACAAAAATATATATTTTCGTGTCGATAGTTTTGGGTCTAGTATCCACACATTAAATTACACATTGTAGATAATTGTTTCTTTACTGTGGTACTTAGTACTTACGAACTATGTAGCTTGATGTACCAAGCCATAGAATGTGACTCGAATGCATTTTTATAACGGCATCTGATTATGAAGAAGCAAAGGTCCGGGTTTTAGCACTTATTTGAAATCGTCAGCACAATCGTGATGACAACTAAATTCTGTTACAGCCAATAATAAAGGCTGGCTAGTTCCCAGCTCAAAGGATTAGCATAGCTATCCAACGAGGCAACGCAGCCAGCATTATAGCCTCCTTGCCACAAGGAAATGGTTTCGACGTCTTATTTTTTATGTTGTCTGTCTTAGTTTAAATTTTTCTTGTTTGTTATTAATGTTATTGATATGATAGTTCTTGATAGCTTGACGTGATTTGTCGAGTTTCTGTGTTGTAGGTACCCACTCCTGTATCTGTTGGGAACTCAACTCTCGAAGTTGTCGACGAGTACGTCTACCTTGGACGAGTGATCCAATTAGGTAGGTCCAACTTTGAGAGAGAGGTCGATCGACGAATCCAACTCGGCTGGGCAGCGGGAAACTGCGCAAGAGCGTCTTCTCATCTCAATTACCTCAGTGTCTGAAGATGAGTCTTCAATACCAGTGTGTGTTACCTGTGTTGACATACGGATCCGAAACGTGGTCACCAAACTATGGGCTACATAAAGAAACTCAAAATCACACAACGAGCGATGGAGAGGGCTATGCTCGGTTTTTCTTTACGAAATCGAATCAGAAATTGGAAACCGACCAAAGGCGTAGCGTAGGACGTCCACCGATAACCTGGAAAGACGACCTTGTAAAGATCGCAGGATCACATTGGATGCAGACCGCTCACGACCGGTCGCTGTGGAAAACGGTGGGGGAGGCTTATTCAACAGTGGACGTTCTTTGGCTGATAATGATGATATGCTTGACTGAAATTCTTAAAGCATTTTCAGATGAGGTCATTTGCAGTGGCTTCTATAGATACCAATAGTTCCTTGATGAGGTCCACTTTTATACGTCTGATTAAATTCTATTAGCGTTATCTGTCCACACAAAATGATGTTCCATATTTAAATTACTCCTCGCTTAGTCCTCTTTTATTATCGATGGTGAAATATGCTCATATTAGTCATTCAAATAAAAGAAATAGAGGCTACCTACCAACCTACAAAAAGTCTATAAAATTATAAACCTCTACTTTACCTCTACCTTTACCTATGTGTTTCGTCCAAAAAAAAAACATAATCCAGTTAAGGGTCCACTAGTAGGTGTGGAACACAATAAATCATCGTCCCAAATATTTAAAAGTAAATAAACCGCCTCTATTCGACCAAACTAGCCAACAGCTGAAAACCCATATTCCCAGAATTCCAACATAAAAACATATGTAAATGACCCATCACAACAAAACTAGTCCCGAAACCAACAAAAAAGAACCCAACCAATAACGCGACCCATAAAAAGGTTATATACCACATAAATAGACGATCCTAGAAAAAAGGTCGGTAGAAAAAAAAACAGTTGAAGGTCTATAAGCGCATTGGTTGTTCGAAATTCGGATAGCCCAATAGAGCGGTCTAGGATCGTTCGGTGCATTCGATGCGTCGTTTCAAATTCAAAACGGCCAATGGATGCGCGTGCGACTCACGCCCTTTGGGAAGAGCGGCAACGTCGCGGGCCCTTTGTAGGGTGTGGAAGGGAGACGGAGTTGAGCTTGAACGGTTTTAAGATTTGGTGTTTGGTTTGAGTTTGTGACCTGGAAAAAAGTTGTGCTTTTATGACTGACTGTATTTTTTTGGGTTATTTGTAATTTCTTATATTATTCTTATTCATCACACATTTTTTATGGCTAAAAGACTTACCATATTTTTTTGAAAATCTCTAATCGTAAAGATTGGTGAACATTTCTTCAACCCTTCCCTACTTGTATTTTATATTCTGTAAGTACAGGACAAGATACAATAATGGAAATGACGTCTAAAGATTTGATGAAGAACCTGCCAACTACGTTTTGACTGTGTAATACTAACAGTTTCAGAATATAATGGCTGTGACATACAGACGGACAGATGACAGACAGACTTGACGAAACTATAAGGGCTCTGCTTTTTACCCTTTCGGCTACGGAACCCTAAAAATTACGATTTAACGTCCATTTAAATGGATCTGCTTACGTAAAAAAACGTTCACATCATACAACTCCACACATTTCAGTAAACTATTCTGAATGGAAACTGAAAACAAAAGATATAACCGTTTCATAAGACGTAACAGACTGAACATTTGTTGCAATAATGAACTCTATAGCGAAGGATTAAGAACGCTGCGCGAGCGCTGTTAACAAACATCTGAAGTGGGTCACTTGCGTGTTTCCGATGGAGTGACTACAACTGTACAAATTATTGGGACATTACATTGTTTACTCTTCATGTATCCTAACGTACAAAAATCGTTTTTTTCGACAAACGTCAATCTAAAGAAAGAGATTAAACTAGCTATGCAATAATGAATGCTTATTTGATGTCATGACGTATGCTATACTTATACTGACAAACGATTGTTTGTGACAACCATAAAACCACCATAAAACCTTTTTGATTTATCATACAGGGTGACTTTGAAAACATTGGTAATATTTTAAACTAAGAACCTATTTATGATTCATAGTCCCTTCCACATATTAAAATGAATAGTAGATGATTGTTATACAAGGGGAGAAAGCGACCCATTTCACTCGAGATGTTTCTGGCGCTCGAACGAAGTGAGAGCGCCAATAATTCGAGAGTGAAATGGGTGCTTTCACCCGAGTTAAACATACTATTTTTCATTTCGACTGTGAGGAAAAACATTAAATTTACAATAGTGGTTGTAGATGTCATGGTCACATAGTACAGCGAGAAAGGAAAACTCAAGTTTTTGCACAAAAATACAGTTAATTTACAGTTCTCCAAACATCTAACATGATTAGAAAGAATAACTATACGAATACATGAAATCAGTACTAAAAAGCAGACGATACGTAATAATTAAAATCCTTGTAAAAAATATCGATCGAATTTTCTCCACAGATAATAATTGTCAAAATTTTAAAAAGTAGGCATAGAGTTCAAAAAGAAAAAATGACACTGACAATGTAAAAAAAAAAGTGTCATCTTGGTATTATGGCGGGAAGCCGAATATTTTAATCACATATTAGTAAATATATATTTTAATTATAGATTGAATCAATTGAATATTTTTTATATCAACGATCATAATAAACATGTTTTTCAATGTGTAGCTAAGCATAATGCTTATTATTTTTATAATATGATGTGACTCAATTGTCTTTGATCCAAGCTTTGACTGCATGCCTTGACTCTATACCATGCCAATTAAAACTAAATTTCTTTCCACCCTAGGGATGGATAAGCTATTTTCCACCCGGCTATCTTCACAGGAAAGTGCTATTTTCCGAACAGGAGAGATGAAAAATCAATTGTTATGAAATATCATTTCAAAAACCGTACAGTATCACTCCGATTTCCGTTTAGGCGGAGAATTTTTTTGATACGTTTACATATTATTATTAGTAAATTTTTAAAATCTTTAAAAAAGTCTTTTACTGTAATTTATTACTTTAGTAGTTAGTTTTTTATATGAATTTTCTCAGTTCCATCATATGATACTTTATATCAATTGATTTTCATTTTTAGGGTTCCGTAGCCGAATGGCAAAAAACGGAACCCTTATAGTTTCGTCAAGTCTGTCTGTCTGTCTGTCTGTCTGTCTGTCTGTCTGTCTGTCTGTCTGTCTGTCTGTCTGTCTGTCTGTCTGTCTGTCTGTCTGTCTGTCCGTCCGTATGTCACAGCCACTTTATTCTGAAACTATAAGCATCACATAGTTGAAACTTGGTAGGTAGATGTATTTTGTTCACCGCTTTCCGATTTAGATACAAAAAGTAAGAAAAAATAATATTTAAGGGGGGGCTCCCATACATGAAACTAAAACTTAAAAATTTTTTTTTACTCAAACCTATGCGTGTGGGGTGTCTATGGATAGGTCTTTTAAAATGATGTTGAGGTTTCTAAAACCATTTTTTGTAAAAGTGTAAGGTTTGAGATATAGACGCTTCCAAAGTGGTAAAATGGGCGTCCCCCCCCCTCTAACTTTTGAACTAGGAAAGTGAAAATTTTGAAAAAAATACATGATGTAGATCTCAACAAAAACTTGCAACGAAAATTGGTTTGAAGGAGATCGAACCAGTAGTTTTTGAGATATTGCACATTTTTATCAACCGCAAATATAACTTTGTCTTTCATACAAACACTATGAAAAACAAAGTTATTTTTGCTGTCGCAATATATTGTGATGTTTTCGTTAAGTGAAAGAAAGTAGACCCTGAATTCAGATAAGGGTGGCACGGAACCCTCAGTGCGCGGGTCCGACACGCACTTAACCGGTTTTTATATGTGGAAGGGACTATGAATCATGAGTAGGTTCTTAGTTTAAAATATTGCCAATGTTTACAAAATAAACTACAGGAGTTTATTTTTGTCTATACTTTTTATTCTTTTTATTTTGATACTATTTTGTTTTAAGTCTAAAAATATAAAACTGGAAAAAGTTAAAATGTCCGTTTTCATTTATTAGAGTGATTGTATCTCTTAGTTTTTTTTTTACATGGAGTCGTTAAGATTAACCTTGGTAACTATTTTTTTATACTCCACCTATGAGATGCTACGTTTTCCTGAATCCTGGTTTATCTTTTCATATTTTTTTTTAAAGGCCATGCATTTACTGGTAGAATCCGACCACCATATTATTATCACTTAAAAGGCATACAATTTATAAAAAAAATACAAGTAAACATTCAACTTAAATAAAAAAAATCTAAGTATCAATAGATAGATCGTTGTTTGTTACGGAATCCCTAAAAATAATAACTGATGGTCACCCGTCATGACTAAGCGGACACATCGACGCAAGCGCATATCATCTGTGCTGGTTAAGCGGGCCTCATTGTAAATGTCCTACCAAGTTAAATGTAGCGTGCAGAATATTTATATGATCCTAGCGGTACCAGCGAACTTCGTTTCGCCCCCAGCCCCGTCCCGCCCCGGCCCCGCTTTATGGGAATTTCCTTTGCTATAAATTCACGGATTCCAACGAATGCAAAACCGTGGAAATCGGTTCGTGCGTTCTGGAGTTAAAGCGTCAGGAAGGCAAACTGACTGACTTATTTTTTAATATTATAAAGGCGAAAGTTTGTAAGTATGGATGTATGGATGTATGGATGTATGGATGTATGGATGTTTGTTACTCTTTCACGTAAAAACTACTGAACGGATTTGAATGAAACTTTACCACAATATAGCTTATACATCAGAATAACATATAGGCTACAATTTTTGAGGTTTCTAATGTAAGGTCGTAAATAAACACATTTTTTGCGCTACTAGACGGGACGAACCTGAAGTCCACGCGAACGAAGTCGCGGGCAAAAGCTAGTTTTTTATATAGTAGAAGATAAGACCGTAGTTTCTATCCTTCAGGAGGTCCTAACTTCTGAAGAAAATTTGTCCTGACCGAGCCTCGAATATGGGGGCTCTTGGGACCACGAATATAACTATAACGACTAGGCAGTACTAGTGGACGGCGTACCAGCCCAATTAAAAAAATATATCGAAAAACCGCAATTCGATGCACACGCATACCTACTAGAGGTGAAAAAAAAACAAATTATTTGGGCCAAATTTTATCCAATTCTAATACCCCATTTTTTGAAATTGTATGAAAAATTAAAGTATGGAAAATTGGGTAATTTTCCGAGCAAAGTCTCGTCACGCTACACACCTGTATATAGAAATATTTAACAATAATATGATCATATTCTAACAGTACACTTACAGACATTTTTCTTAATCATTGCTTGTGAAATAGATCCGGAGACTACCTTTGCGAAAGCTCGTGGCGCCGGCGCCGACTTATGTAACTAGAATACGAGTATTTGTAAGAGAAACGGATAAAAGAGAGCCAAGTTCGGTGCCTTTTTAGGCTGTAAGTTATTAATGAATTAACTATAGATAGTTGAATATACCTCACATACGAGGTAAGGCCTTTGCCCAGCAGTGGAATGCTTACAGGCTAACTTTACTTTAACTTTACTAGTTGAATATAGCGGCTACAGTCAAACAGGATTCTACTATCAACTTTCATACTATTATATATTCTGTGGCAGTAATAATAGTCCCCCTAGCCGATTTCGACTACGGTGGCCAGTCACAACGACCAACCGACTGCGCGGGACATATTATAGTGCACAAGTGTGTGCGCAAACACAGGTGCACTCTCTTTCCTTTTCCTTCTCACCTTTCACTCTCATAGCCCGATTGGACAGCAATCTGACACGACCGGAGAGAGATCAGGCGCAGGACCAACGGCTTAACGTGCTTTCCGAGGCACGGGGGTGAAACACCGCCAACTTCCAAACTCCGGGCTACCCTGAGAATTTCTGAACAGAAAAACTCCGGTACATATTTTTGGCCCGACCCGGGAATTGAACCTGGGGCCTCCGGCGCAGCCGTCGCTTTAAAAATGCGACCGTCTCACCGCTGCGCCACCGAGGCAGTTAACAGTATACAGCAAAGAATATTTATACTCAAAAAGAGGTATACAGTATCTGTGGCAGTATACAACCAGTGAACCTAGGTATAAGAACTAAACTGTAAATAATATTTAGATTCCATTGATAATGATTTTAAGTTCAGGTTCAATTGGTGTTAAAACTATTTATTTTTTATTTTACTATATTATCAAAGCCAAGGCCTATTGTTGAATCAATATGGCGTGTGAGTTTCTTTGCTTTATGATCGATTTTCAAATAAAAAACTTTTGAAATCTACACAGCAGTGATTCCAAGAAAGATAACTAAAGGAGACATTTTTTTTTGGGCCCACTAGCATCTGTTACGTCTAATGATGAAATTGCAGCCTAAATTAATAACTTATTTTTTTAGACAATAAGACGAAAGATAACGTTTAAATGAAACCGGAATCTTAAAATCAAACTTAAAAAGCGTTGTATTGATTATTTTCCATCACGCCATTTCTCCTCAAGGCATAGATAACTATTGAGTATAGATCTTATGTTCAACAATACGTGTAAAGGAACGACGGGCTGGTTAATATAAAAACAGTATCAAATATTTCAAAGATGAGATTTGGTTTAGATTGAGTTTTATCTATTTTTATTTACTTTAAACAATTGGAATCTCCGAAAAAAATATTTAAATAGAATTTTTAAGATTTTTTGCATTAAATGGTTATCTAGTAAAGCCGTGGAACGGAACGCAACTCTGTCTTTATGTTTGACAGTTATCACTGACATTGATAGGAGTGTGGAGTCGTTTTTGTTTCGAATCGAGTGTTTGTGTTCTCCGGATTTTGCATTAATAAAACGAAACATAGACGAAAATGGCAGCAACAACAGCCCCTTTTTCACTAAACCGTTGTGTTAACTGTGCAGTAAGATTTCGACGCAAAGCCAATTACTTTTAGAAACTACAGAAAATGTGCGTCCTGTACGTGAGTGAATTTCTCGCGAGGTGAGGTTTTAAACCTTTTTATACCTTATTGTAACCCTACTAAACCACGTATTATTGTCCTGTCGTACGTACATTACGTTTTCACAGTAATTAAACTCCTATACGCTTTTATTTTTCAGTTAAATCCACTTGATGCAGTTTGCTTGAACTGCTTGATTATATTACAAGAAAGTACTCCTCCTAATACAATAAGAAGATTTGGATATCGGAATATCTGTATTCCATGTGGTGCTTCTGTTTTAAGAGCACGGCAAACACAAAGTGTTTCCAATGATTCTGCAGAAAGGATCATTATTCTGCTGTGGATACCACCACACCAGGTAATTAAATTCTTTATTTACCTACCGAGTAATGGAATGTAATAAAAATTCTATTGTTTGTTAGTCACATATTAGCAGGATTGCGTTCAATATGTTTACAAATAATTAATTAGGTACTTTTAAAATGACTTTTCCTTTTGTCTTAAGGTTAGATAGCTTTGAAATAATTAAAGCAGATAATTGTATCATGATTTGCTGTATTAATTTTAATATTTTTTCAGGTGAATCGCTTGGAACAAGTCTGTAGGGCTTGCTGGTTGAAAGCTTCTCGTGCTGTGAGGAGGCAAAGACAACAGGATAATAACAGACCTGTGGTGATTCATCCAGTGATTGCAGATGGCATTGACTTCCCGCCACCACCTCACATGCCTGCATATCGCTCATTTGCAAGAAGGACGTCACATCTAAAAAACCGGTGATTTTTAGTTACATATACACAAAGAATGAGAAAATTTTACTTTATTTTCTGACAAAACGACACAACTCGTAACCGTTAAATGAGCGAACGAGACAAGTTGTGTCGCTATGTGTCTGTCTCATTCGAACGCGTACGTTTTTTCGATACCGACTCATTTTAGTTGTCGCGAGGTCGTCGAAGTGATTGCACGTTCTTGTTCTTGTTAATAGCGACACAAATCGTTTTATGACGTTATTCTTGAAAAGGTTAGTAACCGAGCAAATTTCAAAATTTAGTGCAAACACGACACATCATCTTTTGTGCCGTTGTTCAACTTGAAATTTTCGTCTCTAATATGAGTCCTATTTAGCTTTGTGTCGTTATTGATAATCAAACATAATCCGCTTTGTATGAATTAATTAACTTACTACGTTATTGATAATAATAAATAAAAAAAGTTAAAGTTTTTAAACGACACATTGTTTGAAAAGCTATTATTGTTGCTAAACGCCGCGCATGGTATAATGGTATAATGGTTGAACATTTTTTGATATTACGTTTTATACAATTATTTTTTGTTTTCAGTCGATTAAATGTACGTATTATCTACGATAGTGTTTGTATCGTTCGACAAATTATATTTGTATTTTGTTCGTCGATTTTCTTATCTGACTATTGAAAAATTTTGCCATCAGTAAATTAAGAAGACTGCAAAATAAATTTAACAGAGAACAACATGAATATAGATGATCAACGTGAACTAGAGCCCTTTCTGACCGTGAGCAGCAACTCCTCATCTTCTTCCACAGCTACTGGAACTACTAGAACTAATTCTAAGAATAGCGTTCAGCGTTCATTCTATACTCATTATTATTTTTATTTTATTTTATCAGGAAAACAATACAGGTAACATTCAAAACAATAACAAAAAAAAAGCGAGTAACTAATCTAACTAGAATGATACCCTAAAATAGTTTTCACAACATGATTTGCATGCAGTTGTAGTTTTAGTAATTAAATGTAAGTAGCAATTACACCTTAAATATAAGACAGCTTTTTAAAGTTTTTTAGATTAAATGTTAAGTTAAATGTGACTTGATATAATAATAAAGTAATTTTAGTCCAGTAAAGCTTTTGTAAGAATATCTTTAACACGCTTTCGAAACAGTGGTATCCTGTGCTCGAAGATATCCAGCAGACAGGGGTTGCTTTTTGTGCATGTATTATATAGTCTACACATCCTTAGCAGTGGCTGATGAAACGAAATATTGTTGCGTTTTAGAGGAATGTCAAAGGATTTAGGCCTGCGTGCATTTTGCCTAATATTTAGGTTAAGTTCACCAAGAAGGCTGGGGGAATAAATATGCGAGTGGAGTAATTTGTGCAGATAAATTAGTTCCTGCTCATTCCTACGAGTTTGCAGCGAAGTGAGTCCAAATTTGAGGAGTCTATCTTTGTATGAAGAGCAAGTTCTGCCCAATCTCTCCCTGTAACAGACGGTTCTAAGAAGCCTTTCCTGCACACGCTCAATTGAGGCAGAGTGAACCTTATGATATGGTGACCATACTACTGACCCATACTCAAGGGTGCTTCTAACCAAGCTAGAATACAGGCAGAATATTGCTTGTTGACTCCTGAAACCCTTTGTATTTCTGGTGATGAAGCCCAACAGTTGAAGAGCTTTCCTGGTTGGTTATATGATCATAGTGGACCCGAAAAGAAAGGCTCTCATCAAAAAAAACTCCAAGGTCTCTAGCGACCGAGTGACGATCCAGCTCGTGACCATGAATGCTGTAACTAAAGGTAATTTTATCCTTCTTCAAGGTGAAGGATAAAGTAAAGCACTTTTTTATGTTTAGAAACATTCTGTTCTGACTACACCATTGTGTTATGGCATCCAAATCTCTTTGGATTGCCTCGCAGTCGTCTGTGCTCTCTATTGAGCGAAACAGTTTCAAATCGTCAGCGTACATTAAGCAGTTACTAGATATCTTGTTGGGTAGGTCGTTGATAAATATTACGAATAATAAGGGGCCCAGATGAGATCCTTGGGGAACTCCCGATGTGACCGTTACGGGTGAGGAGAGATACCCCTTCAGCGAGACCAGTTGAGACCAGTTGATAACTCTTTATAATTTTATACATTATAAAAGATTTGATATTCATTTTATCAAGTTGATTATTTGTCTAATTATTTATTAGACTGTCATTTGCTTTGGACTTGTTTGTAATAAAACAATAACCATGAAAATATTATTTTCTGTACTATTAGTATTTCATTTTAAATCCTAAAAATACGAACTATTTATTATAAACAATGACACAAGAAAGATAATTCACAAATTTTAAAATATATTTTTTTACAAGAACGACACAACTTTACCATTTTCACACTTAAACACGAATAGCAAAAAACTGTCTGCATTTCTATTTACAAGCAAAACTATTTTAAAAAGCTGAATTCATGGGGAACAAAATAAAAATAATTATATGGTCTTACATGGAGCAGTTACTTTTTTATTAAATTTACAAACTTTAAAACCTAATTTCCCAAAATATGCTCATTTTTAATTGTGACATCCTTCTTGCAAATGAGCGATATGCTGAGCCCACGATTCCCAGGACAGTATCAGAAATACCAACACTTTTGAAAGAAAGATTACTGATTGATTATTCATTTTATGTCCCCCGCTGTGCTCGTATTTGTGATAACCATTTGAACGAAACTCATACGAAACTCATTTAAACGAAACTCTTGGCCACGCTACCAAGATCAGGTCGAACCACCTGCATCCTTCTTGGATGAGGTACTGTTACTGAGAGATGATTTTGAAAATGATGAGGATTTACATGAATAAATGTATTTTGATTTGTTATGCTGTTTTGTTTTATTTTATAAAACCTTCTGAACTGTATATTATGGCTACTTATGTTTTTATAGAGAAGAGGTGTGAGTTCGATTTCTAGCTTAGAAAAGTGCAATCTACCTTAACTCGGCTTTTAATATATGTTTCTATGACTATATTATAATATTTTTGGCTTAAATAGCATTGTGTATGCAAATAATGAAATAAAATGCATAAAAAGTTTTTAGGTTATGTCATTTACGTTTTGATGAATTTTCAAATATTCCCGTTAGACAAAGACATACTAATATTGCTAATGTTTTTAAGACATTACAAGGAACAATTTGATATATGTTTCATTATTAGACGTCACAATTTTATGGTGGGCCCATCCTCCATACAAGAAAAAAATGTCTCCTTTGTACCAAGTAACGTCTTTATTTAGCATGATTTACGTTGACTATTAAATGATTTCGTACTAGAATCATTCGGAATATTGACGCGAGTGATTAAAAAATAGAGCTCCTGAACCCTTAGACGTGGAATGCTACATTACAATCGAGAATGTGCCTTCCTTCCAATACAATGTGAGATGAGGCATTTTGGACACTTTCCTACGAGAATATTTTTTTTAAATTGCACTGTGTCTGTACTGCAACTGTGTTAGACAAGTTAAAACCCTGTCTTATACCTCTCGGCCACCGAAACTATGAAGTCAAAAATAAAAGTATGACAGCTAATTTGTCCAGCTATTTAAATTACGCTGAAACAATATTTTTTAAACTTATAGTAGTTGTTATATTGTGTTTAATAACCAAATTTTTTATTCTTTAAATTCATTTCGTACTATAGTTATTTATGTTATCTCGATAGTTTAGTGTAAACCTCAGTATTTTTAAAGGCACAGTTTTTTTTAAATTTATTTAAGCATGTAATTTACTGAGTTTAGTAATAAATTAAAAAAAAAATGCAAGTAGATATTTTCTAAAATTTTGGTCCAAGAAATTGTTTGGTCATTCTGTTTTCGTTTTGCAAGAAACTTGGCTCTACTCTACGTGCGCCCGATCTACAGATTAGCAACAGTCGATTTGATTAATTTCTCGGCGTGAAATTTATATCGTTCCTTACGTCACAGCTCTTTATTTTTATTCTTGCATATCTTGTGAGTGAAGCTCAGATACCAATCTATGGAGATCGGAAGATAAAAATTAAATTAACATTGATTTAAAAAGCACACGGTCTGAATTTAACTGTTGAATTTCGCATATTAATAACCAACTTCTATAGCTCTACAATACTGTATATTCATATTTTTTTTATAGTTTCCGAGTTATGACTTTTTCATATTTTTTTAATACCTATGTTAAAAAAAGGAAAAATTAGAGCTACGGGTAAAATACTTTTGAAATCATCTAGTACTAGTATTCATCTAATGTAAAGAAACAGGCATGTTGTATCTTAAAACGTTCCGGGACACTATTCCAGACACAATAATGTTTTATTGTTTTCATGCCTGTAGGCGTTCACTGTCCCGGAACGTGTTAACTATTCGTGCTACAGTGACCAAAAAAGTGCCATAACACAGAAATAAAAAAAACATAACTTGAAAAAAAAAATTTCAAATTTTCAAAGTTAGAGTGAACAGGCTTTTCCTGGGTGAGCTTGCTCCATCTTCATCTCTGTCTATGCCACTGGTCTAGTCTGGAGACAAGAGCGAACCCATTTCTAGTAAAAAAAAACGCGGAACGTATTACGAACATGGGGGTGATTCGGACAGCCCTAGTGTTGCTTTACCTCTGGACTTCGACTTAACACTATTTTTTGGGACATCCTGTATGTAGAGCAAAAATTAAGTATAAAAACTAGAGACAGAATTAAGTATATCCCTTCACGAATCACCCAAAGACCATTTCTCTCACTCAGCGACACTGCGGATGAACGAACTCGCAAAGGTCATGCGCGCGCATGCATAGCGGTATTACAATTGACATTCGTACTGGCTGTAGACCGACTGTGGGAAGGGAGGGTCATGGTTCCATCACCATCATTATTATCATTAGCATGAAGGTGCTCGTAGCGCAGTGGCAGAGCTTTGGTAGTGATACCGAAGTTAAGCAACTTACGGCGCGGTCGTGTTGGGATGGGTGACCATTCCGACCATATAAGTGACGTTTATCACGAGGATCTCCGTGCTTCGGAAGGCGCGTTAAGCAGTTGGTCCTGGCTTATATCGGTTGATACCAGTCGATAAGCCTAGTCAGAGGTCCTATAAAATCTGATAGCAAGGTTGGTCGCTTGCCTTGCAAACAAACACCCCTCCGCCAATCCGCACGTGGTTGAGTATGGCTCATACTACCTCATACTTGAGGTAAGGCCTTTGCCCAGCAGTGGGATGCTAACAGGCTAACTTTACATTATTATCAACAAAAAAAAACTTATCGAAACTCGGTTCAGCTAAACAAAACTTATACTTATGACACCACTCTCTATTTGCGTCGTCGTCGGATATAGAGATGTTCTTTTTTCTTTACACCCTTCTTTAACGCAAACAGTCTAATAAACCTGTTTTAACTATTACACTGTTTTGTCTCGTTCTTTCTTGGCGCTGTCATCATTTGACAGAAAGTGACAAAACAGTGTAATAGCTAAAATAGGTTTATTTGACTGTTTGAATTAATAGGAATAAGGGGGTTAGTGTTTTGTCACTATACAAACATAAGATTGTCTGACACAGTTGCTTTTTGCTGGTGCATAATTTATGAGAAAAAAAATATTTTTCTTCCATCGGCTGGTAGAGAATATCATTTTAGTCGCAATATTTTTTTATATTAAAAAAAATAAGAACTAATTATAACAAGAAAAAAACTTTTAATATTTTCTTAAGAGCGGTATGACAGTCTGGAGATTGTCAGATTTTACCGAATTTATCAATGTGTGTGTGCGGTTTTATATGTCCGGGACACAAAAAAATTTATACTGTAATTAAACAATTTTGATACTTTATCTCTAGGTAGTAGGCTATGCGTATGATGAACACAGAAAATGATGTCATGTAAAAGTCGATGTGATAAATTAATTTTATACCAGTTTTTTTGTATTTAAAATACCTATCACGAATACAGTGAATACAGTTCGGAATCAGGGCTCGCGTCAATTCCGTTCGCGAATATTTTCCTTTTGATAATTATATAACTAAATTCACAGATTTAAACACAAACGTACAGTTATAATAACGTGAAAAACTTACAGCATAGAAAAAACGAAATGCATCTAAAGAGTGAAGACATATAGAGGCGGGTAACACGTACCGACCTGCAACGACTAACCAGTGATGTGGCGTGTTGGCTATTTCATGGAATTGAAATGCTTTGTAGAGACTCTTCCGACTCAAGTCTTGATTTGAATCTTGTTTTAAAACAATATTCTAGTGTCGGTCGGTCGTTCCTCGGTCCTTATTTGGATTTTTGTAACGAATTTCCAAAATATTTCGAGATTAAAAAAAGATGACTTGGCACATCACTAGTCAGTCGGTACAGGTCGGTACCGGTTATCTGCCTCTTTATGTCTTCACCCAAATTGTGACTCTTGGTTTGGTGGATGATGCCGTTGGTTCTGCGCTTGATATACCACGTGTCATACCAGCTGGATGCTATGAGGATTTATTTACACATAAATGCTTTTTAGTGTAACGCTGTTCTTTGATATGATTTGTATTTTGATATATGAAATATGTCACAAGTTATTATAGCTGTCATTCAGAAAATGTAGTCAAGAAGATTTCGATCAAGATTTTAAGTATTTCATGTATAACAGATGATAAATAAGATAATTTTTATTTAATTATTTGGTTTACACCGGTATTATATCATATTGTCCATATACATTTTTCAATAATGAAACATTATATGAATGTGAACTTGAATAGAACCATGGAACTTCATGGCATTTGCGTACAATTTAAATACAAGTTCATATTAACTACATAAACATCACATGAAACGCTTCTATTAAAACAAGCGTTTTACTATACAAGTTTATAGTTAGGTTGTGGTTGTAGATTGTGGTAGAAAGAAAAGTAATGTTAAAAAAGCAAAATATTGCCCTATTTACTTAGGTTTAAACCATTGAAACACTGCTACTAGCGTATGGAATTAATGCCATGAACAAGTCCCACGCAGTATGGAATTGACGCCAATTGCCAATGGTACGTACGTACAAGTGCGTATCAAAGGTTGTGGAACTAAATAACGCCTCTATACGGTCCATATAAAGAAAAACTGGCCTTTTACTTTTTGTCGTACGTTTAATCTTATTCAAAATCCAAAGCACGTATGATGTAAGAAAATTTAATAACACACCATGTTTACTACTCAAAGTCAAATACTTAAAACAAAAGCCCTTATTGGTATTTAATTTTGTTGGGTTAATGGTCACTTCACCGCCATACTATTTCAATAAAACCGACTTCAAAAACAAAATACATTAAAAAGTCTGAAATAACTCTTGAAAGGACTCCATTTTAGGCAAACCATTTCTTTTTGGAGTCTATGCCCAGATAGATGTCGCTTAAGATAAAGCATGAGAGAGCCCATGCGATGGCACTTTTTAGTAAAAAAAAAACTTCGTCCACAGAAAACTTCGCTTCATATTCAGCCTCGGCGCGCCCCAGCCCTGTTTTATAATAACTTAAGGGGTAAGAGGTAAATACTAATTCAACAAAGTAAATATCATGAAAATCGGTCTACCGTTGTTGAACTATAAAGTAGTGTTACTGATACTACTTTATTTTATACTAGCTTTTGCCCGCGACTTCGTTCGCGTGGACTTCAGGTTCGTCCCGTCTAGTCTAGTAATAAGTAAGAAATACGGTAACTAAGCACTGCAGAGCCCTATATTGTAGCCTATATGTTATTCTGGTGTATAAGCTATATTGTGGTAAAGTTTCATTCAAATCCATTCAGTAGTTTTTACGTGAAAGAGTAACAAACATCCATACATCCATACATCCATACTTACAAACTTTCGCCTTTATAATAGTAGTACGATAAATAAGGTTATTATTTGCAACCCCATACATATGCAATAGAATTGGTACTATTGCCTCTTCTTGGCCTTATTAATTCAGTATTTGTCTAAAATTGACATTTAACTGTTTGGTGATAGAAACAGTTTGCTCATCATATACCACAATTTTAATTTGTAGTCAATTTTTTATTATTATTATTTTTGTCGATAATTTTGGTCCTAGTATCTGCACATTTTGTTTGATCAAGTTTCGAAAATACAAATTGTATATGATAAAAGATCTTCGTTATAACTAAGAACCTCTTGAAATAGTCGCCATACATACAAATCGTTTATAGTATTAATAAGGATTCCTTTCTATGCAAGTTTACATAACATTGATTAATCATTTAAATACAACTACAAGTCGATACAAAAGAACGAATACTTTTTTGTTATAATTAGAGACCATCGACGATCCAAATGCACTCTAAGGCTTTATGCCTGTTGCATAAAGCCTCAAAGCGAATTGGTCGCCGTATAAAAATTGTGCAAAGCGTGATATTTTCAAATTTGGAATGAGTATCATACACGAAATAAAAGACTAGCAGCGAAGACAACAAGCGACACACCCTTCCCCTCCGAGCGCTCGGCGCTGTCTGTCAACTTTCGATCGAAGATGAATGTTCGTGACAGCTCCAAATCTCAAATTTATAGGTTACTTTAGTAAGATATTTTGAATATATTGCACAAGATAAAATCAAGAATTTAGATGCTAAGTCAAAGATAGGAACCTCCATAACATTGTTTTATCAAATAACACACAATAAGTGCAATGTATCTCAGAGATAATCGCCTGTCTTTAGGTGCGTATTTTATGCCAAAACATGGTTTCAATTTTGTCTTCATTTGGAATAACTAGAGCAATAAATAAAAAAACAGAGTCGAAATCTTGTAGAGGAACGTATTTCCTTTCATGTTTATGTTATTTCGATAGCTGATGTCAACAACTGATCTGGAAAAGTGCACCAGTAAAACCGTCAATTTGGCTTCTATCATTGCAAGTTACAGGCATTTTATTGATTGAATCAAAAATTCAGAGTCGACATCTTATGGAGATAGTTCATTTCTACACAATTCATTCAAAAAAGGTAGCCAGTTTAGTCATTTTTGGGGAGAAAACTACACTTGAACTTTGTTAGAAGGTAGGTGACAGCAGCCTTAAACAGACCTCTCTCAATGAACTAAATAAATAAACACAACAATAACAAACTAAATAAATAAAAGTTTTTATTTTCATTATGTCAAAATGGCATTGACAACATCTTATGACACTAATTTAGATTTCCATAAAAACACTGTCATCATCATCATCATAATTTTCAGCCGAAGGACGTCCACTGCTGAACAAAAACTGTAGAAACACTGTGATTGTAGATAAATCCATTAAAGGGATACAAACAGCATTATAAAATTACAATTAATACTTAAATAATTACGTATCATACTTAATAAAAACAATGAATACAGCTTAAACTATGTCACTGTTGGTATTTTATTCAGTTCTGTTATGAATAAGGATAAATACTGAAATGTAGAGGCAAGTCTCACATCTCAGTTCTATAGTTATTTCCCTTTTGAGGAATTATTTTTATGGACCATCCATCATCATCGTCATCATCATTATCAGCCAAAGGACGTCCACTGCTGAACATAGGCCTCCCCCATGGTTTTCCACAACGACCGGCTGTGAGCGGGCTGCATCCAGTGCGATCCTGCGATCTTTACAAGGTCGTCTGTCCATCGTGTCGGTGGACGTGGATAAATAAAAAATATTATTTATTGATAGTGTACCCTAACTAAACCCGAAACAGTGAAGGAATAAAAGGAGTTTTAAAACTACACGCTAGAAATTAATCAGAATCAACTTTCTCCTAGAATGCCATGTTTCATGAAAATCTGTTTAGCTGTTTTTTTTATTTGTGACGGGTTTTTTTATAAAAAAAATAATGTTATTGTATTAGTACTCTTAAACTAGGTACTTAGGCTTGTAGATTTTTTTTAACCAATTAAATGTAATACAAGTCACCTATTTATCAAGTATTATTTTTATGTTGGTATGACGACAATCTACTCTCAAAAAATAATGATTATCTAACAGATTTCATCTTTACCTTTAACTTAAGAAAGTTTATCATAATCGGCTCAGCTGTATTAATGAATAATACTAATTAAAATTATAGCTACTTGTTGAGAAAATAATATAGAATACTACATTGTATACTATATTTCGAGACTAATAAAAGGGAACTTTTTTTTAAATGTTGTTTTTTTCAAATGTTCAACACTATATTTCACTGCACTGTGCATACTGCAACTCTGCGATGCACAGTGTGGCAACGTCGCTCTCAACTAGACATACATTCTGTAGGGCGGCTATCCATCCCTTTTCAACCTATACCCCCATCCCTCTCCCTCGCCTATTTCTTTCAACCCATACATCGGTTCGTCTATGTATTTTTTTGAACAGAGGGGAACTTTTATTTTATTTTGAACACATTTTTTGGGGTGAATCCAAACGCTACTGTTTGATTTTGACGTTTTGTTTTTAACCTTTTGTGCGTGAACGAGATGGTATAGCAAGCTTAAATTAATTGTGCAATAGGTCAATATTTTTTTCGTAAAAAAATTATAGGGATACAGGCTAGGAAAAAAGAAAAAACATTTTTCGTGTTTTCTTATAAAGTTTTCTTTTACAGGTAGAGAATGTGTGCTGAAATAGAAATTGAATTAATTGTGAGTATGATTGACTAATTTTATAAACACATTTTTAATTGGAATACCTATGTATTTTGTTCTTCTTTCAATGCACATGCAGTATGCATTGCACACAAATAAAATACATCCTATTTTTTATAAGTACTTTTAAGTAAAAATTTAAGATTTTATTTAGGTGAAATTACCAATATTTTTAACAGGTGTTTTATTAACTTTATTATATTTTTGTTCTAGTTTATGGCTAACCAAAACTTTTTTTAACTTATGTGTGGGTATTTTTTTTACCTTTTTAGTATCAGGTGATTAATTACTTTTTTTCACCTTGGTATGTAATTTTTTTTTTACCCTCAATCAAGACTTACAGTATACCTAGCCATAATACTTACACAAATTGTATATGATGGGCATTATCAATAACCGTGCAATTTCATTAAAAACAATGATGGTATTTGGTTGTTTTCTGTTTGATTTTTTTGATGCTATCTCTAATTTAGGTACGTGGGTAGCTATTTTGGATATACGGCACGGTAACTTTTTAACACTAGATTTTTTGTAAAAAAATAATCATAAAGTTGCACCAGGGGACTTCTTATTTATAAGTATTTTTTAATATATAATATGAATTTGTCTGTTAGGAGAAAATTCTAGTAAAAAATTCTTGTAAATAAAAGAAACAATTTTTTTCACACCTAACAAGTGTATTCGAATATCATTAAATAAGAAGAAAGTAAATATTATTTATGAGAAAAATAATATACTGTAATAAATTTTTTGTGTTTAATTAAAGATTTATTTTTTAAAAAATGGTACGTGTCGACCGGCAAGCTCATTTTATGTTAACAAAATCATGAACAACCTTTTTTGTTAAAATGCAATAAATGATTTGGAAATAAGAGGGTATGCGTCACCCAAAATGAAAGGAATTTTGAAAATCGTAAAAATATTTTTATGAAAAAAATGCATCTTAAAATGCCTCTAAAATTTCGCATATCTTCTAGTGCCAATAAAAATATAAAAACGCTTATGAAATGCAAAAATAATATAACCAGCCTATAAGTCAAACTGCTATTTATCTAAAACGGTGAAAATTTCATCGAAATTTAAATTAAAACCCACGAAAAAAGGTGTTAGTTTCAAAAAAGTCGACCGGTCACCGTCGCCGGCGCAACCCGTTACACACACAGACGCAACTCACAGACGTACACCCCTCTCGCTCGCGCCCGTACCGCCTACCTATACGCCGACCCACATTCTTGATACTTGATACTTTTTTCCGGTGTTTTTTTGTTTCCTTCGGATGTGGTTTTGAGTGAAAGTTGAACGTTATTTTTAGACGTTGGTGGGGAATTGTTGGGCTTTAATGGATATTTTGGTCTTTTGAAAATGTTCAGCGAATGAATTCGAAAATTCCTGCTGTAAAGTATATATTTTTTACGACATGTAGTTTTTAACTGATTCTTTATTAATTACACATGCCTCATCATCTCGAAGAAAAATGTTTTGCACGCTGTTGCTAGGTACTTCAATATTATTTGCGTTGCCTCGTTCCAAACTAGTTTGTTTTACGATATCTTCATTTTCTGACTAAACTCTTGTAACTAACTATTTTCTTTAGTCTCAATGTAAAATTAAAATAGATGGCGTGACAAGCTGCACTCGTTTAAGGGTTGCTCAAAACCGTGGCGAGTGGAAAAGGGGTAGAGAGGCTTTTGCCCTGCATTGGGACACTACGGGTGCATGATAATAAAAACAAAGAAAAAAAAGATTTTATACTGTCAGTTGTCTGTGATTCAAGGATTTCGTTAATAACAGAATTTTAGTACCTTCAAAGTAATGATTATTAAATTTATTTTACGGTCCTTCACTTATTATGTTGCGTACAACGAAGTGCTTTGCAAATATTTGCGAACACACGGTGACAGTAAATATTTTGTTTTACGGCCTTTTTAAGGCCTCGTACACACAGTATAGTTTTGTTTGTGCTGAGTCATGATTTCAGTGTTATTACTTGGGAGGTACATACTTGGGTACTCCCACGCGTTACTGGTTCCCTTGTAAAATGTTATTAAAAAGTCAGTTTTTTAAAGCTATTTAAACCATCGGGCAGACATTTTTCTACTCTTTAGCGCTATCTATTTGATACACCTTACTTCAATATCCAAGTTACTGAGCCTCAAATATATTAATGTCAATTTTGATATAGTATTTTTTTAAAACCAGGTTTTTTATTGGTTTTAGTTTATTTTGCATCCAAAGATTTTTTTGCGTATGTTCTAATGGACATCGCTGCCGGTAAAGATGTTTCCTAGCGACTATAATTTTGACGTTCATAAGAACTGAGTGAATGGACTGTTACTAGTCAGACATGTTTCATCTTTTGGCTGGCTATCTCCATAAAAAAATGATACGTTTTTATCATGATATTTTATTTGGTGATGGTTCTGTTAAGTTATTCCTTTATTCAACCGTTAAACTTTTCCTGGAGGATCATTAAAGTTTTGAAGTTATTATTCAGACATACCCGTTGATCTTGACCCGTGTGCACTCGGCCTTAACAAGCAACATATTTATTACGATTCGCTGCACAATGGTGCAACCTTGGAACTTTTTATGCAACTTTTATACATTCCTCAGGGTTGTGTGTTAAGCTTTTAATTTTATTTTATCCATGATCGCAGTCTGCTTTGCTCGCGAGGGTATCAGACATTTAATTTGTAAAAGAGTTATACTGCATTGCCGTATGTCTGTCTACCTGCCCTCGTTTTTTAATATTACAATTTTAACTTAGGAAAGAACCGTTGCGTAGCAAGAATTATAAAGACAGATGGCATTAGGAACGCTTGAACCGGCGTAAAAGGGAACGCAAATTGCAGCATCTCTACTGATTAGTGGTAACCCTCAGCAAAACTTTACACGGTCGCTACCTTTGCCGGAAAGCAAGATAAACTTGTAATAAGAACTTTCTAACTTAACTGTTATTTTAATCTCTAAGTTTTCTACACAATTGAACACTATTAAGTTTGTTTTTTTTTTCATTTTTGCGTTATTTTTCCTTTCTGGATATTTTGTACATGGAATAATATCCATAGTTTCAGGGCTACTTAAAAACCAATGACCTGTGATATTTTTGTAACAATAATTTATAATTTTTTAGGAATTAATTCCAATTCATTTCTTCTCAATGTAGATAAATCCAATAATCCAGTCAGAATCTTATTCGTTTTTATTAAATAATTTTCTAACTGGACTTTGAAGTTAAAGTAACTTCAATGGCGTTTCTGTTTCCATTTTATTTTTCTACTATATTGCGTGGATCGAAAAGGGTCTTGTTATAAATCTTCGATCAGAGTTCATGTTCATTATCTTTTCTGAACCGGTTTCCGATATAAATAGTCTCTTAAACGTATTCTTCTGTTCAAACAAGTCGCATCTTAAAATAGCACACGTTATTGCACACAACAATTTTGCAGTAATTTCAATCCTAGTGCATTCTTTTACGAAGCATATTCCCTTGGTTTTATTAAAATAACTTGAAACATCTTCAGACTTGAGACGGTTTATACATAATTCATATTTGAATATTCAGTGTTCAAGAATCTAGATTAATGTCTACTAATAGATCGAGAGCGTCTCTTGTGATATCTTCTTGCACCAGTCAAACGTCATTTTAGATATTACATTAGCATTAAATGCTCTGGAATATCAGTTTTTTAAGATCGGTACATAAAATTAGGAAATTATAGGTACCTAAAGTTGCACTCTGTTTATATTAAAGATGGACCTACCAGAGATTCTACCAGTTATACATTTTCCAATTTTTCCTCTGTATAAAAAACACGTTTGTAAGGAGATGACTGTGTTTGAAAAAACAAAATTTGAGAAAATAAATAGGAAGATTCTTAGGCTCAATTCTTTTAAAAATAGCGCCTTATTATGATAAAAAATGTATCTTTACGAACAATGCATGTTACACATACTTCCAATAACAGCGCTTGTACTATGTGACTACAAAACGTTCGTAACTATGTAGACAAAATACCTTTCAAAAAGAATAAAACATCTGACTCAACAACATACCTCATGTAATTACCTACGGCTGTGTCTATCAGGACTAATTGAATGATTTAGATATAAATAGCATGCTATAAATAGCACTTGTTGTGGTCAGTTCGCGAACAGTTGGCGTATGTCGCTTAATTGTAATGAAACAAGGACGGAATCGTCGACGCGTTTTGAACTATAAATTTAATGAAATCCATAAAATTTACCAGTTCTTCGGTAGATTTCCATTTTATAGTATTTAAGATCTACACATTTTATTTAATTTGAGTTAACTTTTTTCAACACTTTTATTTAACTGTATAAAACATTTGCTAAATTAACATGGAAAACGAACAGTTTTTTCCTTAAGGTATAAGAAATACTTTTTATTTTTTCTTACGATTTTAATTTGCGTGATTATCCGTCTAAATATTTAGCTTAGTAACTACTTATTATGGTGAAAATTTTATTTATTTATTTCAAGTACCAAATCGTGTCGGTCGTGTATATTGATCAAAATTCACAATCCGAACAAAAAGTGGACCAGGCCTTTGCCGTCTTACTCTCTCGCCGTCACTACACGTACGAGAGAAAGAGACGGGCGCTCTCTAACCCTCGCCCACGCATTCGGAGGCCGGTACAATGAACCCAGGTCGAGGTTGAACGCTCAAAAATATATCTGTCTCGCTCTACTCAACGAAGAGGGCATGCGTGTTGCGCCCGCGGCGTTCGATCAATTTAAAATGAGTACCACTGTTTTAAAGTTTAAAGATACTTTGTCCTTGCTATAGTATTTTAGCGTGATTTTTTTTTTGGGAAATCTCAACGATTTGTTCCTTACGAAGAACATCAATCATGCTGTCGTTTTAAAACGCGTAAATCTTGTTGCTATGCGGAGAGAAAGTTCAGTGACTGTGGCTAGACTCTAGGTCTATTTTTTGGCCTAGGTCTTGATTCGTTTGTGATTTTTTTACACTGGATTGCACGGATTGACATTTTGACATTGGATTGGAGGGAAATGTGAGTGTTGTACAATATTGCATAATACTTTACTTCAGTAATTATTTAGATACCTACTCTACCAACATTAAATTGTCGTTAAACAATCGTAATTAGTTTAATATGTTCATTGATTTTTCATTTTGGAGCACACTTCTTATTTTATATTTGATACAATTCATAAAAGACCAAAAAAACGATCAATATATTTTTTTAATGATTTCAATGACAACTATACGCAAAATTTTTCTCAAAACTTAATAAAATACTGACTTTGAGCCTAAAGAACCTATACACTCATATTACACACACTTTTTTTTCAATATTTAATAACCCCTTTTCAAGACAATAAACTACCTACTTAGTTTCAGCCATTATACTCGTAGTAATTATTTAACAAAATTGGCATGATCTATCAAATGTTTTAACCTTTTATTGGACTTAAAGTGAAACAAAAACCTATTGAAAAAAGAGAGAAAAACTAACCAACATTTTTGAAACCGCATGGAAATTTATACGGCACCATTTAGTCAAAACATGTAAAAATCATAATGCCTTTTCTAAATCATGTTTCATATTTATATCCAATTTAATATTCTTGTACAAATAAATTAGAAAGTACATAATAAATTAGCAATTAACAATTTTCTTTTGACACGTCGATTTTTCATAACCACAAGCGCTACCTGGTGGCAGACATTGGAAACTGACAAAATAGGTTAAAATTCATACTCAATGATTTGACATGCTTTTGAAGATAGGTACACTCTATTATTGTGAGATGGTACTTGTATCAAAATACCTTTCAATATTTTTATCCTTGAACATTTGATAATAATTATGTCATTGTCAAATGCTAGTTTTATTAATTAAGGAAATTCTCTATCAAACCTTCAGGACAAACAGAAAGGTTAAAACCTTAAATTAATTAAGACTTAAATTTAATATAAAGAATGCAATTAAAAATTACAAAATGGTGAGCTTTACTAAAACTTTTTTTTTAAATCATTCAAAACAATCCAAAAAAAATGACAATTAAATCTGTCGTAAACGGTACTTAATGTAATTTAAATAATTTTAAAGATTTGACGGTCTCCAGACCATCTGTCCTATCCTATAAGTAACTTTTATCAATCATTTTTCTAAATTCATAATAATCAACATGTTAATGTGTTTATTTATTATTTTTAATTAAAAATGATTTTTCACTTTCTAAAAATTTACTGTAAAACCATTAAAACATTTGATCTTAATTACCAATTTAATTGTTAAAGTATTTTTTTTGTATTTACACGAAAGTAAATAAAAACCAAGACACGCATGAAATAAAACATATAAAATTTAAACCTAACCTACACATCCAAAACCAAAGCCTTTTCAAATAAAATTAAATAAAAAAACGTTTTTACAAATAATAAAGCTGGCTCGTTATAAAGCCGAAAAATATGATAGGTATGCTTTATTTATATTGGAACGTTTCTAATATTTTTGTACAAAAAAATAAATAAATGCCTGTTTTAATTAGAAAGATTCCAATTTAGTGAAAAAAATTAAAATTAATTAAAAATTCCACGTTTTCTGAAAATGGGTTTATAAATTAAGACGTCATTCCCATTATTTAATATATATTGTATCATTAAAATCATTTCATTTTTGCCAAAAAGTTAATATTCTAATCCGTGTTATATGACGACAGACTTGCTACAAAACACACGTCATATTTAAATGATGTCATCATCATTAAATTACAACTTATGGATAATCATCTACATTTTTTGAGAACAACCTTCATTAGGTACATTCTGAGAAATATAATAATCACCCATTTTTAAGTAGTGTACAAAAAAAATGATTTTTACCTTAAATTATCTCTCAGATAGAATTTGAATTTTATAATTTTCATTTAATTTCGCAAAAAAAAACAGTGTCTCTGAAGAATTAGGTAACTATAGCTTCATTTCATTTTTTAATTTGACCTACCCCAATACTGAATGTAAACTGTTTTACTTACTTGCATTTAATAAATATTTTATTATACTAAAATAAAAGTAACATTTATTTTCAGGCACATACTTTATTTTATTTTTAAACAGATTTCAGCTAAAGGTTTTTTATGTTATTTTTCTTTAACAAAAAATCCTAATCTGACTCATTTCGATGTTACACCCTGTATGTTTAGGTCTAATTTGATTAGATAACTTCTTTCAGGGTGGTTTATAATCTTATTATAATTTAATTTGTAGGCTAACGTAAAATAAACATTACATTCTTACTCTACCTAATGATTCACACTCAAAATCTTACTAATCCGGATGTTATTTTTAAGATTTTTCCTAACCCACAGGTTGTCTTTAAAAAAATAACAACAGGACGATACAAAACCTCCTTTTTATGTTGGTTAAAACACTCCTCCTTACCAATAATAAATATGAATATTGGACACTATAAGCTATGATCTCAAAGTAAGAAACATGCAATTAAGTTACCAATAAACATTAAAATAATTACAAGACGTTTAACTGTTTAAACTTCACAAAAATAACTCTTTTTATATTTTTTAAAGGTAATGTTATTTAGTGTAAAAGATCCTAATGTTGACAGACGCTACTATAATTCACGAGGATAATTAAAAAATAAGTGACATCACACAATTCAGCCATTTACTCATCACATACAAGGCCACAGGTCATCTGTGTCTATTAGTTTGTATGTAAGGTCCGTTTGAAGAAGAAGAACTTTATTAGACTCATAAAGAACAAAGACCACATATAAAAAATGAATCCCTATTTCCCTTGGTCACGGCATCACGCCTGAACGGCTGGACCGATTTCGCTAATTCTTTTTTGTTGTATTTGTTATTGTCAGGAGAAGGTTCTTATGTAAGAAAATATATATATATATAAGAACGGGGCTGGGATGGGACGGGGCCGGGAGCAAAACGAAGTTGGCTGGGTCCGCTAGTAACGTTATAAATTCATTCTCAAAAATACACTTTCTTTAGCCACCCTGTATATCAGGCAGACGCGAGCACGCTGCTCGAGCGCAGACCGGCTCGGGCGGGCGACCTTGTGTCAGCGAGCGCCCGTTTCCATTGTCAGATACGTCACGAGAAGCGATTTATCGAATTATCATTATCAGCCAAAAGGTTGTTGCCACTGTCGAGCATATGCCTCCCACCACGGTTTTCCACAACGACTGCTTATCGGAATAAGTCAAAACTATTTTATTTTTATCAATTTAACTTTAATTAATTTAGTATCCCTTTTTATATTACGTGTCTTTTGCTTGAACTATTAAATATTCTGTGCTGTAACAGTAAATACTTGAAAATAAATAAAATAGTGACGTCATTGAAATCTTTGATATCTTTTACACTGAGGATACAGAAAATGTTATATCATTCAATAAAATTTAAATATTATTAAATAATAAATTTGAAAACTTTTATAGAAAACAAAAACCAAAATTGTCATGCCATGCTGTAATATGAATCTTTTTAAATGGGTACTTACTGGAATTCAAACTATAACCAAACAACGTACTATTTTCTAAAACTTCTTAAAAACCATCTTTACTTTAATTTTTTGAAAATTTGTGCCGTATATCTATGAATTTAGAACCTTTTATTAAACGTCATGTAAGTAATAGTAACTGAGCAAAAAACGCAATCAATTTTGACAATGGTATTGCAAGCCCTTTAGAAAAGGAGATATCATCTACAATTTTCGAGCTACAAATCTAATAAATATCTAATTTGTAAATTCACTAATGTTGTGTGCAATAAAGAGTTATCTATCTATCTTATTATATCTAGAGGCTTGCTTGCATGGCCGGTAGATAATTTAACGGTTTCAGGTTTGCACGGTATAACTAGATTTAATCCATAAGAATGATGCGATATTTTTATCCGTGAAAATTATTGCTTACATAGAACAAAGAATCAGAACGAAATGAACAAGTAAATGTAGCGCCACTGATTGGCGTTGACGGATCTTGATTCGATTTTTTTGCATTATCGTTTAACGTGTGGTTGATACATCTTTCGTATAATGGAACCGCACTGCGTAACCTGGTAGCCGCCGCCGGCCGGTGATTCACGAACTCGCCCGGCTTACCGTTTCGTATACTTTGCGCAACTGCCCAAAAAAAGGACAATGATTTTCGAGTTTTGAGATGGCCTTTGTAAAGGACTATATTATTGATTAGAAAAATAAGTAGTGTTCAACAATTAGTATAAAAAATATGGTAAAGAATGACTAATCTAAGTTCAATTTTATAAAAAATACGATTCTTTGATTGTACAGTCTGAAAGTGGTCTTTTACTTTTTATAGTCTAGCTAGTCATTTTTGTTATTAAATTCGATTTTGTATTTATTGATAACATAAACAGACATTAATCATATAAAGATAGTGCAAAAGATTAAAAAAAAAACATTTTAGTATTTTTTACTGAATTCAACATTAATGTTAATCAATATTTTATTTTCTTGCTCGGTTGAATTTGTTAAAAATAAATATTAATAATATCTATTATATCCTGCTTTGTCCAACAAATAAATATTTATTTTTTTGAACCAACCAAATTAAAAATAAAACTTTTTTGCTTAGAACTCTTGTGCTTTTTAGAACACAAATATTTTTTTGTAGACAACCTTTTGTCCTTTAAAAGGGACAGGGATTCCCAGCCGTCTGCTTTCCGTCTGGGTCTCGAAAAACAACAAAATCATTCAAAATGACTGGAATCAATACTAACAAGGGTTTCTATTGGTCATTTCTCCTTCACACTGGGGTGTTTTTGACCAATGGAATTACACTTTCTCCCTTCAGTTGCATAATGCGAGGGGCGATTCTATGACTTTTGTCAATTTCCTTTTGTGATGCATGGTGTATATAGGATCAGTTATAACGGTATTACATCCCATACGATTTTATAAAATAACGATCATCGTTATGATAGATATAGGTGCAGACTATAGTTGCATTAAGTGCAGTGTTAAAAAATATTAATTTTGGGTTGGAGTATAAAAAACTTTAAATATTGAAAGTATTTTGTTGTGACTCAATTAAGTAGACGTACCTCGTATTGAATTAAATTAAAAACCGAAAAAAAATTTTTTTTTACTTCTTTGGCGAGGAGATTAGAATACACACAACAGTTTTCTAGCACCTCAGGTCTCTGCGCTGGACTGCGGACAGACGGACAGACGGACATGGCGATACTACGATGTATATTCCTTGTCGGGCTACGGAACCCTAAAAAGTGTTATCATCATGGCCAGATGTAGAGCACCAACCAATGAATTGCACTAAAAGTGATAGCACCGTGAAGCATTCTCTATCCGTCATAGTATGTATAGGCTAGGCAGAAATGCAACAAATAACTTACTTACTATCCATTATCAAATTAATAAAAAAAATATATAAAAAACGAACGGGCTAAGAACACTCGGGATAAAATTATCTATCACAAAAATAAAAATTATACTGATATCGGTTAATCCGTTTGTTAGCTACGATACCACGTTAAACTTATTATAACACACCTCTCTTTTTGCATCGGGTAAAATATAATTAACTAAACTTTTCCAAGCTTTACCTATTTTTTTATAATTATTTAATCATTGCAATAATGCACTCTAGCTCTAGGACATTTTTTTTATATTACCAATTTAACGCAACATTGAACTATTATTATAAAACACATACCGTTTTCTCTTTATTGATTCCAATGCTCAAAAATATTAGATAACTATTTTGAGATCAATGGTTGACTTTATCAATCGGTGGCATACAAAAATATAGGGTGAACTTTTCGCCTCTTGTCGCATGATACCCGAAAATATATTTTGAGAAATCTTTTAAATTTGCTTCTTATTAAATATTACTGTTAAATTCCATTGGATAAAATTAGCAAAATAAATAAATAAGTACTGCAATTCCATAATCCTTAAAATTATGATTATTATTTTATTTATTTAAAGACTTTATTGCACAAATTTAATGTGCAAAGGGCTGCTAAAAGCATTATCTGCCAGTCAAACCTTTAGGTCACGCAGAAAGATGGCAACGTTTGCAGTGAAAAAAAAATCAAAAATAAAAGTATTATTATTATGTTGGTAATTTTCCAATCTCAGGACCATGGAGTCACCTTTGAAAGGTGTTCAAGAGGCCGAAGCCAACACGCAGAGGCCCGTTTGACAACATTTATCTATAAGCAGTGTGACACCAGGGGTTTTAGTGCAATTGGGCAATGGAAGATGACTGCGGATCACCTGCCTGGTTCATAACCTCAAAAACTGAATACAATGGCAGGCCATCAACCTTATGCCAACAGAGTAAAAAAACTATTAAGAAAACCGACCCATCTAACCACAACCAGACCAAACGTGGCTTGACTTACAGTTATAGAACTAAATAGGGTCCTTATAATAAGACTGAAAATTTTACACCCGTCTCTCATATTTAGTAGTCATTTTCTACCTTAATTTATGTCATATCCACTTAATTTTTCGAGAGAAATTTTTATATTCATAATTGTAACTGTTGCTGTTGTTGTTCTTTTTGTAAATTTGCTTTAAAGTTCACCTAAATACTCAAAACGCTAAGTTTTTTTTCTAATCATGACTTCACCAGACAGATTTTGCGTTACACTTTATAACGCAGTTTTAAGCGCAAATCCTCTTACTAAATACAAGTTTAACTCGTCAAGTATGTGTAAACGAGACACAATAAAAATTCCATTGTTTTGCGACTCTCGGCATTCGTTTGATACCTGACTGATTAAAGAAATATTACAACGGCCACCCATCCTAACTCAGCCAGACCAAAGGTTGCTTGACTTTCATAATCGTTCGCCTATCACCTCGGGACCATCAGTGCTATTTTCGCAAGGCCGAATTTCTCGTACCGAATCCAGGTCTCAGATCCTTATATCGGGTAAATCAGTGCAAAAACGCGTGACGGCCGGTCGATGACCTGTGGTGCGAGCGAGACAGACGATAGTGGAGCGAGACACCGCGTCAGCGCCGGCTAGTCTAGGGGATAGTGTGCTTGTAAGTTAGGACGTCTAGACCATAAATTCATAAGTTGAAGTAGTTATATTTTAATTATTTTAGGTTTAAAACGATAGTAATTCAAAGTGTTTTTGGAATCATGAGGTTGCGTAACTTTCGAACGGATGAACCGACTAAGGATGAAAGTTCATACAAAAAACCACTTTTATATATTTTTTATAAAAACAGATGTAGGTGTAGGTGTACCATCAAAAAGCTTAAGGAATTTTCATGCTCAGTCCCTGTAATTTTTAAAACGAATACTTTTGCTTAAGTATTTATGTCAGTTTTTAGAACCAGGTCAAAAAAAGACGCATAATTACTTCTCCTTGTCTAGGATTTAAATTACCCTTGCCTTACTTTGGATAACTAGATTTTTTAATGTAATTTTTAAATTACCATATTTTTTTTTCTACAATTGTATATTTTATTAAGCAGTTTTCTTTCATCATTTTTTAGCCCTTACTAGATGTCGTTGGGGTAGCTTAAAATAAAAAAAAGCCATAGAATCTGCATAACTATACGTAAATAAATATTTTAAAATGCGTTAATGACCTTAAGATAAAATCTGCATACCTGAAAATCCTTAACAGGCGCTTAACAACTCGTTAAAAATAATCACCAAAACTTCCAGTCCAAACATTACAACAAACATAGCCCCGACGCCTCCCATCCCTTGCACTATCAATTTCGCAGACACCCTCTACGTCTGTGTGAGTGTATGTGTATGTGTGTGTGCAGACTTGTCAGCCTTAGCCGCTATACAGGGTGACCGAGAAACTTCAAAATGGTTTGCACGGAAAATATCGTTACTATTGTACTTAAAGTTATGGTTCCATTAATGTTAAGTTATAGCCCAATAAACTTAAATTTGATAATAAGACCACTTTAAAAGTGGGTCATACGGAAATTTGGTTTATGTTTTTGGGGTTATGTTTAAATTAAAAAAAAAAAATAATAATATTATAGTTCAGTAACTAAAACTATGGTATTTATAACTGACTATTTATATTTCACTTAGCTCTTCATTTACAACGCACAAAATACCATTTCCTATAAACCCATAATTTCTTTACCCAAAAATTGTCTGGAAGAGATCGCTTATAGCGGTAAGACCGCCTAAATTGTACATTTCCTTTAAACAAATTTGTGAATTCACTAATGTTGTGTGCAATAAATAGTTATCTATCTACCTAAGGAGTCTAGGAGGATGGTCTCTTTTAAAAGCTACAATATTTATTCAGTGACGATCCTGTGTCATGGCGAGTAAACGCCGCATCAAATAAGCGTTCCCCTGGTGTTGGGTAGCAGCAACGTCAGTACTGGCAGACGGCTGAAGATATAGTGTATCAGAAAAGGGTTTTGACTGTTAGTAAGGGATTTTAGTTAGGTGTATTCTCCAAACCCTAACTCACATTAGTGCTTTCGCAGACATTTCTTAAGTCTGAGATTTTAAACTTTCGCGTTGCATCACAATGAGAATTAGACATGACGGGTGCAGTGAGTAGCAGTGAGTACTACTCATATTAATATTTCGTGTTTAGACCCGTCATGTCTAATTCTCATTTCTTAAGTCTGTTGGCGAGATTCCATACAGCAATTATTTAGCAGGTACTGTTTTCTGCAGGATGCCATTTAGTAGCGCGTTTTAACTCTATGGTCAACCACTATGGACCAATGAATGAAGCAAAAAAAATGACAGAAATAAAATATTTGAATTTGAATTTAATGCTAATATTTACACGGACATCTCATTCTCAGTAATTGTTTTAAAATTCAGGTACCTAGTTACTTTTCTAACAGTATCTAATTAATAATAAAAAAAACATCTTTAAAAGTTTTTTTAAATTATTACATTATTTTTTTAATTTATAAATAAAGTATTTTACCTAATTCAATACTGTAAAACTAATCTATACTCATCCTACTTATATTATTTAATGAAATTGAAAAATACTGCTCTATAAAGAGACACCCTGTATGCATAGCCCTTGCTGCGGTTACTATAAGGTTCCAATTGTGGCATCAAACAATCGAAACTTGCCAGACTGGACTGACCGTTGGGAAAGTTATTTGTCATACTAGCGGTGGCCTGTGGCTTTGTCTATGAAAATTGCCGATAAAAAAATGTTCAACTGTGCCTACAGGTGTGATAACAATAAAACATCTATTGTGTCTGGAATAGTGTCCCGGAACGTGTTAAAGCTCAATATGTAAATTTTATTTTAACCCCCAAAGCGAAAAGAGAGGTCTAGGTTCGTAAGTTTAGCGTGTCTGTCTGAAGTAGCGTAGCTCCCAAATGGATGAACGGTGATTAGTTTTTTTGGGTTATAGATAATTTTATCCCGAGTGTTTTAGCTATGTTTCATAAAAATCGGTTTAACCGTATTTTTTCTTTGCGACGAAGGTTATTTTATTTTTATTTATTTAAGTAATAATCTGTGGGGTAGGCCTATGTCCAGCAGTGGACGTCCTTTGGCCGATAATATGATATGACGTAATCATAAATAATAATAAATTAATTCATACTAGAAAGATATAGGTAATCAGCAGTTTTTTTAGTTTCGTAATTTGGTATAGTGTTACTTCAATGATATTAAATTAAAACTTAAAATTGTAATTTTTTAACGTTTTATTCCGAAACTCTTCTCAATACACAATAACGAAAAAAAGAATTTTGTCTCAGAGCGTTTTTTGATCGCCACCTGGTGTTTGACAGGTAAAACCATGTCAAGACTTGTGTATTTCTTTTTTTTTAGTTTGGCAAATGCTTTATGTAATTAATTGTCTTCTCTTCACAAACAAAATTGTGATTAAGATTTGTCTCGTACTTACAAAGTGACCTGCATGACCCAAAGGTATGACTAGGAGATAATGCTTTTAGCGTTAAGTACACCTTTTGTGTCTACAAAGGGAGGTTTTGTAACAAATAAATAAAGTGTAAGTGGAAACCCTTCGACCATAGGCGCAGCGTAGGACGTCCACCTACGAGATGGGAAGACGACGTTGTAAAGATCGCAGGATCGCACTGGATGCAGACCATTCACAACCGGTCGCTGTGGAAATCCATGGGGGAGGCCTATGTTCAGCAGTGGACGTCCTTTGGATGATTCATTATTTATAGATTTTATGTTCTCAGTGAAGGAGGCAGAAATATTAAAATTTACTTCGCCAATATTTTGCCATTTAAATAACTTAAAAATAATTATCTTTCACAAATATCAAACAACTTTTACAGCCGTAACTTTTCCATAGAAAAAAAAACTCCTTTAAATATATTCATTCGTGTTTACGATGGTGTAGCTTAATTAGATTGACTATGATTTAATTTATAGAAAAAACATTAAATTTATGGGAATTCCTGAAAAAAATATTGAGTTGAGTAAAAACTGTCTTGACTAATGCTGCCTCTAAGCGGAATCCAATAAGAAAAATACTAGTGTTTCAAAATTATGAATAAGTTAGTCTTACAATAAATATATAAAATAGTCTATACAGGGTGTCTCGTAAAGAATTTTCCCACTGACACTGGATATACCTTATAATTTGTCAGATATAAATATTGATTTACTAAAATTCTTATTACACAAAATTCAAAAAAGTTACATTATCTCCCGAACTATAAGGCATGTTAAGTTATAATAATATTTTTCTAAATCATATATCTTGGCTAAGCTATCTCCAAAGTCAAAGCAAGCTCTTAACAGGATACTCAGACAGCGCTTTGTTACTGTTTTTCTTCATGACTGAATTGTACCTACATAATCTTTTTTTTCTTATTGGAATTTAGAGGCAGCATTAGTCAATAATAATTTTGTACAACTTAATATTTTTTTATAAAAATCCTATTTAGTTATATGCTTTTGAGTACTTAAAAAAAAAAAGCCATATTAATTAATATTTGGGTTGCACATAACATAACTCAGGCCACAACAACTGTAAATTATTATTTTTGTACTGGTTTTAATGATGCATGACTAATGTAATGTGTTTTTTCTTTTCAGATTACCTTAATGGTGAAAGATTCGTCTAGGTGTGGCTCAAGAGGGAATATTTTTGAGAAGGTGTGTACATAAACATAACAATTTTAACTTTTCGTTAAATATTATTCTCTTATTGACCTTTTTTACCAATAGGTTAAACCTGCCTATTTTATACATATCCTTTGCATCATATATAAATGACTTAAAGATTTAAGCATTCTCTACCAGCCATTGGGTGAAGCAGAAACAGTTGAGAAACAATTTAATAGAAATCCAGTTCTGATTAATTAAAAATGGTGCTTCATTATTTTGTCTGCGTGCATTTTTGCAACGACCGCTACATTTTTATCACAGGATCAACTTCTTATCACTAATCAAAATTCAATCTTAGCTCTATACTTTATAGTTCAAATTAGCCTGCCACAGGGTCACAATAGAATCCTAGTTCGAAATTCGAACCAGACAATATGTCTGAGTCCATTATTTCATTCAGTAGACCTCGGTAAGCCGAGGAGTGAAGACGTTAGGGTGTCATGTCGTCCCCTAAAAAAAGATCGCGAAAATAAGTTCGTAAACTTGGTACGATTGTGAGATTCTGTGCTATGTGAGTGATTTGATGTGTTTAGTGAGAAATTGGGAGATGGAAGGGTGTTTTTTGTGTGAGTAAACGTCTATTTTAGTTTGTAAGGCATAGAGAATTAGTGGTTTGGTTTCGTGGCATAAAAAACTTACT
>OY757280.1:6216112-6362352 GCA_963584085.1 Pyrausta aurata
GGCCGCACACCATAGGTATTAAATAAAATGACACCACACCCACACATAAATTAACCACACAAGTCCTACATCTCACACACACATTACCCATATACACCAAACACCAGTTTCACGCCAAAATAATTATTAATATCTTATTTTCTCTGTTGCAGGTAACCCCATCTATTATATTTTTCATCATTTGGTGTGGCAGGAGTTAACACCAATCGATTATAAAATAGTTTCTACAATACGGATGATGTGTATGAATGAAAGTAAACTTATATGCTACTTGAAATAAATAATTATAACAACAAACTGTACATATTTTATTTACGCTACCTTTATTCTCAAGTCTTTATTATTCGTGTTAGGGTTAGGTTAGTGGCAGATTTTTTAAAGTCATCCAATGATTTTTTAAAAGAAGAGATATGATACGCTCTCAAAACAAACGAAAAAATCTGTGCCTGGTCGAGAGTAACAGCACACAAGCGCAATTCTTATTTTAACCATAATCCTAGAAGATGTGTGAAAGAGATAGCATATTTTTTACAGTAAGGAAAAAAGAGATAGTGATTTTCTGTTACGCTCCACTCTCCAGTGTAAACAAAATGTCACTTATTGACCAATCACTGCTCTCCACTGCACACTTGAATTACTAATAACCAATCTATGATCGACTTGGTGTCAAGGACATTGCGTCCTTTTCACACTTCTGAAAATAACAATTTACTTTCTCCTTCACCTTTTTAACCGTATTGTGAAATGGATTTTAAGTAAAAATATGTAAAACTAGCATCCTCCCGCGACTTCGTTCGCGCGTCTAAGTTTTACCGTTCCCATAAATCGTAGATTTTTTTATAACACCATACGCATTACTACTTCTATAGTCTTCCCCTATAAATATGGTATCTAAAAATGTATCTGACATAATTTATAACCAGACAAATAGTTTCTGATATTAGCGCGTTCAAACAAACAAACAAAAACATCCAGCTTTTTAATTAGTATATTTATATATTATAGATATATGTTATATGTATTTTACGTCCTTTGACACAACACGTAGACCGGGTCTGATTCTTTTTCTTATTTTTTATGTTGCATTTAGATTTAATTTTTCTTGTTTGCTATTAATAAAATAAAGTTTTTTAAACTTATACGGGGATATTATCTTTTTATTAAATAACAAAATGGAAATACTATGTACGCCTATTGTCAATTATATGTAAAGCTTTTGCCCGCGACTTCGTTCGCGTGGACTTCAGGTTCGTCCCGTCTAGTCTAGTAATAAGTAAGAAATACGGTAACTAAGCACTGCAGAGCCCTAAATTGTAGCCTATATGTTATTCTGATGTATAAGCTATATTGTGGTAAAGTTTCATTCAAATCCATTCAGTAGTTTTTACGTGAAAGAGTAACAAACATCCATACATCCATACAAACTTTCGCCTTTATAATAGTAGTAGGATTTAATTATTTATGCGTAATTTTTGTTTACCTACATGTCATACAAGATCTCCTGAGCTTATTTTACTTTCTTATCATAGTTTGCACACTTTTGAAACACAAACGATGACATTTTAAAGGATTTACTTACAATTACTATCAGAGATGTCACATTTGTATACCTAGCTGTTCGCAGACTAAGGGTAAGAGATCCTAATTAGGATCTTTTCGCGTCATTACATTTTTTTTAATCGCTAAAATATTAATTTTGTATGATTAATATACAACAAATACTGCATGTATTTGTTTATGAACTTACATATTACACATTCACTACTGGAGAATATGTGTATATCCTTTCACACGGGTATTTAAGTTTACAATCACTGAACAAGTAACCACTACGTTTTACAAACATAAATCAAAATTGGCGCCAACATGACGCCAATGCCATGTGCCATGTTGATTGTTGCTTGCTTTAGTGAGTGACAGCAGAAGGAAAATGTTGCCACGTCCAAAATAAAATCATTCTTGTTTTCCTGGCCAAAAATTATTTAACACGTTTACCGACCGATCAATCCGATCATATTAATTTATGACTATAATATAATTTAAGAATTACAATAAGTATTTCAGTAAATAATTAAACTGCTGTATGATTGTATCAATAAGAATCCAATAAGAAAAACTAAACAAGAATCAAGAGATACCCAGTACTGAAAATTTCCCTGAAATCGGGGTAGTTATAATATTTTTAAGTAAAACTGGGGAGGCATATGTTAAGCAGTGGACGTCCTTTGGCTGATAATGATGATGATGAAGTTAAACTAAAAACTATTTCATGATAATCGTCCTTCTCACTATTAGAGAGAGAGATGTTAATATGATACATAACAAAGTTTTAAAAAAAATTGTTAGTGCAAATAAAAGTTCAGAGTATTAACTATATTCTGTTATTAAAAATGATCAACATTAGGACGATGTATATTTGATTTTATTTTTAAAAGGGACGTAGTTTTAATGTTGTTTTTACAAACCATCCTAGCAACATCGCACTGCACACGCTTTTGCAAATGGCGTCCGCGTGACGGATGATCGCGTGCCGTCAAAATGCATTCGCGATGATAAAAACACGTATTTTACACCCCAATTCCTGATTTCTGCGTCAAAAAATACGGGAAACTGGTAAGTCACATTTAATTACTTCTAAAACCTCAAAAACATGATTCTCGTTTGTTTTTGTTGAGATCTTCGACATGATATACTGTCTCTCTCATTTGTTATGATTTGCCCCTGTCATTATTTACAATCGGCGACGTATATGCATCTCTTTCGTTTCCACAGTTTTCTTGCGATAGGTTTTTCATTTTTAAGTGCCCGAGCGACTGAGACCACAGGAGGAAAGCGGGCCCTGGTGGAAAAATATGAACAATTTTGTGCTCTTAAAAATTATTGATTTTTCATCGTTAAAAAAACAGTCTTCGCTAACTAATTGCATACGTGATGTGATGTCGCGAGGTCTATGTGAGTACAAGTCTATTTTAGTTGTTTTCCCTTATTAGATGGTCTGATTGCAGTCACATTTTTTCAGAGGCGACCATTTCATGCCTTTTTATAGCGCTACGTTTTTTCCCGAAGATATCACGCTGTTAATTGTTTAAATATTGATTTTTATAGTGCATGCATGTGTGAGTCAAACGGCTGCGATGTTTATAACATTAGTGGGGCCTGTTACTATTTTCGGAGCGGCCAAATGTTGGCTATAAGCTCATGTAAAACCATTTTGCTCCCGTAACCGTGAGGTACTTGCCAAGGGAATATTATGAGTTTCGTTTCCTGCTTGTTTTCGTCATTTTCCGGTGAGTGGTAGTTGTTAAAAATTTTTGGACTATGAATTTTTCCCTTTATCGGTCAAATGACCAAACCTGGTGTTTACTGCTAACGTAAAAATCAGATAAGATATTTGTCAAGTACCTTGTCTCGAATCTAGAGGCCCATATTTTTTCTTTTTTTTTATGATATATTTTTAACCCCAGTGTTTTGTAAAAAAGTTTTTGTTACATTTTTCTAGCGTAACATTTACCATGGCATGCATTAGAAATTCGTGATTCAACAATCGAAACAACGCGAATTATTCTCGTTATCGTTTTTCAAAGACCTTGAGTTCAGTTGCAAGATTCTTGGACCCAGACTATATTGTTTAGTACTCGGAAGTTTTTAAATAGATGTTATTGAACACCTTGGCATAATATTGTTTGTGTGCTTAATTCAAACGTGTCATTTTTGGGTGTCTATTGACATATCGGATTGCGCTATTGAATACATACCTACTTACTTGCCACTGGATTGAGATAATGATTGTGTAATATTTTTCTTTTGTTTTTTTTTTTGACCCCATTTTCATATTACTTTACTGTAATATTATAGAACAAGGCAAAATTTCTCACTCAAATGGATCACCATCACCTTAGTCTACCGTTCAATTCTAGGAAATTAACTTCAATAAGACCCAATATGACCTTCAAATTCACGGATCCTTACAATAATACGTTACGTAGGTATATCATTGTTCTTAGCCACAGATATCAATTAGGCAAAGACGCTCAGTGACATCACAATATCTCTATTGTAATCGCGAATCTCATGAAGGTAACATGATGAGAAATATTTTTATGCCGTCAAATTACTGCACTCGTGATCATTGCCCTTCCAATCATTTGCTGCAGATCGAAAGTCCTGGCAGTTTTGAAGAAACTATGATCTTTATTGAGGCTTCATAAGAATATTTTTCTGCGAAATAATTCATCTTAGAGCTCTTTGACTAATTAATGAGAGTTAAAAGTTAATCTTGTCTTGTGACTAAAATCGTTGAAGGTCATTAATAGACCTTAAGGTACTAACAACCCTATCAAATTGACGTGACGTTGTTATTTTGTCGATCTACAATAAATCAATCTAAATGTCGTAGTTCGCTGACCTTAAACACGTTACGGGTCATTTCATTCTGTATTTCGAAACAATAAATCAAAATTTGGTAAAATAGTTCTGTAGAAGTCTGAAAATCTGTGAGTTTTCATAGTTCTGCTGTCATACGTAATCTTATCAAAAAAGATCTGATGCTATGATGGTACGAATCGGACGTGGTAAAGGTTTAATAGTTAAAGGTGCTTATTTTGATATTTTCTTTTAATTTTGTCAAAATCTTCCTACGCCGCCTCATCATAAAGTTCTTCACGTTCAATATTTAACAAAAGTGGTTAGTTAAAGTAAAATGCAGATCGTTGGGTAGATTTTGCATTCTTTCACGTTTAGTCAATTTCACAGCATGCGACGGTGAAATAATGTAAAACATCGACCTATTATTGCTGCACCTTCATTTCTCATCAGTCCACAAGAAAATTCTGAAATCAAGCTCAAAAACCCAAGCACAAAACGCCTCGAATTGTCAAATGTGAGAAGACAGTACCAGTGATCGTTGGCCTCAAATCTCCAGTTTATTTATACGAGTCTGGTGCAGACCCCCGCACGGTTTATTTCGGGAGCGCCCCTAGGGTCGTTGCCCGCGGCCCTCAGACCTCGGTGCGTTTTTTTACTTATCGTACAGATATCGCTCCCTTTGCTTGTTTTCAGTACACGATGGTATTGATTGGACTGAGTTTTGATTGTTTAGTATAAAAAAAAATTATACCTTGGTGGCAATGGTTAGCATGTATCTTTGGGTCTTTTTAGTGACGAACGTTGAATAATTTTGTTGTTTGTTAAAAGGAAATGCATTTACGTCAGCTTCTAATGAACATCTGAAAAGTGAAGGATTGTTATGTCTACTAAACATAATATTCACGACCTTACTCACTAACTCATAATTTAAGAAAAAAATGGATGTAGTTGCGTGATTTTTATTTTAAATCCTAGACCGTTAACAAGTTTTTATTTGATATTATTCGAAACTGTTTTTTTGGATTTAGCATTCTTGAAGTTGACAATCCTGCTAACTGGTAAAAGTACCTAACACAAGACACGCAATCCCAACTTTATGTTATCTATCCCACCTTAGGAAACTGGTCACAGATACATAGACCCAGCGATAAGATTAAAGATGTAGAGATAGCGATAGAGTCTTGAAAATTGGGTTTAGTTAATAGGTCAGTCACCTAAAAGGATTGCTGAATCTAAAAATCGTACTGGTATTGCATTAAATTTTCTTTTTATGATTGGCATTGTCTTTGTAGTTAGAACCCTAGTCCTCAATGAATGTGCTAAATAAGCATAGTCAGACCGAAATTTTCTTATCATTTGGGCTAAACCACCGAGTGAGTAACGCCTGCAAAGTTGTTGATAAAAATGGGACCATTTCATGTGAGCTTCACTCGGATCAGGAAAATTGAAGTCATGACCTCTTGAATGCAAAAATATAACTTGAAGACCATGATTTCAGATAATTCTCGTAGACCCTGTAAAACTTACGATATACACTTATAAATGCTCCTGAAGCTGCATTAACAAATTATTAACATTCACCTTGTCCCGTCTTTGCCATTATTAAAATATCGCTAGTACATTATCACAATACACCTATAAAGAACAAATGGCTGCAATTTCCTGTGCTTATCTGTTTTGAAATTAACAAAAGACTCAGATTTAAATGACCTCTAAACTGAACGTCACGAAAGCTAAATAATGAACGTCGCTTCTTAGATAATAATTGTCGTCAGGTGAAGTGTACTGTCTGGACGTTTAGCTGGCTTGAGTAGGTTGCTATTTGGTAGTGTAATAGCTTGTCAGTTCCTCGTAATATTGTAAAACAATATTTAGAAGTTATTCTTAGTTGGTTGGTTTGTTATTAGGTTGGATGATTTCAATTTGGTTAATGGACATTTTCCTGAATAATCTAGGATCATAATTAATTTGTAATGGGATTATGTAGATGCTGATTTCTTCCGGACCAGAAGCTTATTTGACGGAAAAAAGTATGGTACTACTTATCGTAAAAGACACAGTATTGTTGAATCATCCACCAAAATTGTTATTAATTAGCAATAAACTGGAGCTGATAGAGCTCTTGATATCGATGCAGTTTGGAATTAATCATCATCATTATTGTATCAAATAGAAAAATACGAAAAGAAGTGTTATTTATGAAGTTATCTCTTTTTAAAACTTTGCACTGACTATGCATTTAAAGCATTTAAATAAATTAGACGCAAAATTAATACTTTGTTAATATTGACATTAATCTCTTTCTTATCACAAACAAATCGCACACCATCGGAATTGAGAATTCCCATGTCTAATTCAGAATGTAGTAGGTAGAAGTGTATCGATCATTCGTACGGAAAGGACTGGAACTTACTGAATTTATAAATAATTTACGTAAATAGAACTTTGGTGAGACAGTTGCATAGTCAAACGATTCATTTTCCTGATGTATTAGTCTGTTTTTTATCAAACCTAGCAACAGCACAGCTATATTCTCTAGATTTTAGGGAATTTTCGCACCAATATTTCCTGTTATCAACATAGAATTTTTGGAAATGTTGGTTTCACAGTACGTAGATTCTCATCTAATTATAAATAATATTGCGGCTCATTTATAAAAAGACAAGAGAGAGAGAGAGACAGACACAGTTAAGATTACTTAACACGTTCCGGGACAGTGAACGCCTACAGGCGCGAAAACAATAAAACATCGATTGTGTCCCGGAACGTGTTAAGGTACCTGTATCGTGCTTGTTTATATTCAATGGCAATAATTTGAAGCTAGGCTGCAAGGTTTTTTGATTAAATTAGGGAGTGGAAGTTTGAGTCTAGTCTAGTTAAAATTCATTTTAGGCAGAAGCTAAACGAGGTTCGCGAACTTAATTGTGCAAAGTCCATCTTCAGAAGCAGGCAGAATAATTACGAAATGAAATTACTAAAACAAAGATATGAAAGTGCATTGCTGCTTGCTAGATAGGTACCTACATGAATCCGTTTGAATGAATCTAAAAGTATCCTCAGTTTTATGCACACAATCAAGAATAAGTTAATCAATCAATCATATCAAAAAACTTAAAAAATAACTGATGCTCATTGATTAAAACACGTTTTTCAGATATTTTTCACGGAGATTCATGAAATTTTATATCCCGACCTTTCGAACACTTTAACACGTTCCGGGACAGTGAACGCCCTACTGGCGATGGCGTGAAAACAATAAAAATCTTTGTGTCTGGAATAGTGTCCCGGAACATGTTAAAATGTAAGTAGGTGCGTGGTCACGGGTAGATTGTGTTTTAATCAATGAGTAGTATTCGCGTAAACTTCGAAAACAAATCTATCTGTTGCTGTTCGATCCCATGCTCACATCACTGAATACTAGACCAATTACGATGTTTCCGCCGGTTGCCATGACTATCAGACACCCCTGTCGCACTCAGGTAGGAGTGTCTGTCTACTTTTTGATATCTTGAATACTGCTCAATAATGCTGAAAAACTATTATGAAGATAAAAGTTTTTTTCAGGACAACGTCGAGCTAATTATTATTTTTGAGGATTTCAGAATTTATAACAATTTAAAAAAGATAGAAATACTTACTTTATTGGTTTTCCATTGCCAATGAGATAAATAAACCGGAATCCTTAAAAGTTTAAAAATACATAAACACAAAATTGACACCGTTTCGTTATCATCTCTTAGTAGAAGCGGTCCCAGCAAACATCGTTTAGCTCCGGTCCCGTCCCGCCCGGCCCTGTTATGTTCTTTTCGGTGCCAAGGTAAATCCAACAAAGTAAAAATCTTGAAAATCGGTTCACCCATTCTCGAATTATAAGTGGCGTCACTTATTTATTAATCACGACTAGTACATACACGCTGGTTATAAATGTGTTTTATTTATTAGAGTACAGCTTGTGTATATTATAGCAAAAATAAATGTGATGTAATTTTTCAACAAAAAACTTTCTGAACATAACCAATTTTTGAAAACTATATACCTATATATACCTTCTTCTATTTGCTGTAATACTCTAGCTAGCTCAAAACACGTAGTTCCTCTAGGGTCAGACAAGCCCTGTTTTTACGACGACGCTATTGATTTTTATGTTCAACCGCCTTTTTGTTTGTAACTTTTAGCGTGGGGGAGTTTTCCGACATATGCCTGTCTCGCTCACTCGCTGACGGAAAAGTTGGTCAATTATGTTATAACCACAGTCGAAATAATGTAGTGGTATTTAGGAGCATTGTGAAAGGAATTAAGGCACTCTTTAATGCCATGTAGAGGTATATTGTATTAAGCTTACGTAGAAGCAGTGTTTGACTCAACAAAAACGCAGTAAAAATAAGAAAAAAAATTGACAGCTAAATCAAAAAAGGCATTTTCAGAAGAAAATTCATCAAAATGAAGACGCAATGTTTAAATAAAAACAAAGTGAACCCATTTAGATGAATTTTAACATAGATGCGACGTATTGTACCATTGCGTAAGTTATAGACATGGATATTTTTTTTACCTCTAGCTAGAGTAAAAAATTAAGCGGTAAATCCAGCGAAGTCACGAGGCGCCACTAGTTACTAAAGTAATATTAATTTGAAAATTAAAACTTACTTTACTTGGCTACCTCCCACTTAATTTCACTTGTGGTTCTGCTCCCAAACTTTGTCGATGCATATTGTATGAGGAGGTGTGTTGGTAACTTAAGTCAGCTGAGTGAGATCAATAGAGAAACGAAATAGGAACCTGGATACAGTTTCATAGAGAACGATAAATTATTTGTGATTGACTTATTGACGTTATTTATACCTTATCTTTACTTGCCCTTCGCATTTCTTAAAAAATTGCGTGTTTTTATTTATTTTATTCAAGTTATCTCTAGCATGCTAACCTAACTTACCCAAGGTAAAATTTGTTCGTTAATATGACAACATTATTATCAGCTGTTAAAATGACGTCATTGGTACTTAGCTGAATATGTCAAAAGTTTTTGACAGCTGGGCTGGTTATACGTTATACTTTGTTTGTTTTTTTTGTTTGGATTTCATTTATTTAGTTTATAATACATAATTTACTCTTTCATTATCCTCCAGAATATTATCTAAAAAATCTTGTTATCACTTATGTCTAGTAGATAACTAAACAGGAACCAATTACCGATATTTTTTTCAACAATTCAGAAAACTATTATTATTTACTAAATCTCAATGAAATTTTATGGCCTGCTTGACCATAATAATAGAGGTTTAGAATTTATCTTAGCCTGAACTATTTAATAAATAATGTAATTTTAGACTCAATTTTCTAATGATATACTCACTGAATAGATAATGGATATACTTCTTTCTTTTCAGGTACATAAACAAAAAATATTGGTTCCAGTATTAAAATTTTACAATCTAGTCTGAATAGTTTCTACTTATAAAGTATTGTTCGTACTTAAAAATAGCTTAAAACTGTGATACTTTCATGGACATTTATACAAGTGCAATTTTATAGACTAATTATATCGGCCAAAGATAAAAAATAAGTTATTATTATGTCCAATTGAAAAAAAAAACTAAGGATGGCGTCACCACCACAGCAATTCTGCGTCCGATGGAACTCCTACCACACAAACTTACAGGTAATATACTTACAACAAAGTTTATATAATTTTATTGATAACAATAAGTTTAGAAAAGATTTAGAAGGGGCATAATAAGCCTATCAATAGTTGCAAGGGCCAATGTTTTCGGGGCACCCTTTTAATTACTGGATGTCAGTATTTAGAGTGTGACACCCCTGTGCCTCGCCAAGCAGGCTATTTAGCACTTGGCCTCTCTGATCATGTTGGACTACCGTGAACTGTCTACCATCACACTGAACTATTGGATTGAATTTACAGAGAGTGCCCTTACATATTGTGTGACATTGAACTACTATTACTAAGTTAAAAAAAATAAGTTTAGCCTGTAAGCTTCCCACTCTAATAGCGTATGGATAATGGAACCGACACCACAAAAAATCTCTAGCTACATGTATTGACGCCACTTGTCATCAACTCATAGAAATGGTTTCATGTTCAAAATTCAAATTTCAAAGAATATGCCAACGTCACATTATTATGGCATAGCTTCTCTATAACAACTCACTGACTACAGATGACATTATTATTATTAATTAACTGCCTAGGTGGCGCAGCGGTTAGAGGGTCGCATTTTAGAGCGACGGCTGGGCCAGAGGTCCCTTGTTTGATTCCCGGGTCGGGACAAAAATATGTACTTGGGTTTATCTGTTCAGAAATTCTCAGGGAAGCCCGGAGTTTGGAAGTTGGCGGTGTTTCACCCCTTTGCCTCGGAAAGCACGTTGCGCCGTTGGTCCTGCGCCTGATCTCTCTTCGGTCGTGTCAGATTGCTGTCCCATCGGGCTATGAGAGTGAAAGGGATAGAGAGTGCACTGTGGTGTGCGCAAGCACTCTTACACGACCGAAGAGAGATCAGGCGCAGGACGACTTTACGTGCGCACCGAGGCAAAGGGGTGAAACACTACCAACTTGCAAACTCCGGGCTTCCCTGAGAATTTCTGAACAGAAAAACCCAGGTACATATTTTTGGCCCGACCCGGGAATCGAACCCGGGACCTCTAGCGCAGCCGTCGGTTTAAAATGCGACCCTCTTACCGCTGCGCCAGCGAGGCAGTCGATAATGATGATGATAAATACTAATGTTGCCTTTTCAACATTCCAGGCAGTATTTCCCCGCCTGCTCCTCACAGAACAGTTCGCAGACGTGACCCTGGCGTGCGAGTCGCGACAGCTGCGATGCCACAAGCTGGTCCTGTCAGCATGCTCCGCGTACCTCGAGCGGCTGTTGCTGCAGAACCCGTGTGAACATCCCATAGTGCTTATGAGGGATATGAGGTGTTTATGCTTGAATTATTTAGTTAATACTTACTTAGCTTCTAGGCCCAGTATTAACAAAATTGTGGTAGATATTAATAACATTATGGTAAAGATACTTTTTTTACTCGTCCGTGGGTAGAGATAAATAAAGTTATCATATCTAGACCTTCTGGGAGTTTTGGTATTAAATTAAAAAAAAAGCATTACAGAGTACTACAAAGTAGAGGAAGTTACTATCACCACAAAATTAATACTATATTAAAGCTAAGAAATTTGTTTGCTTGAACGCCCTAATCTCAGGAACTACAAAACCGGTTAAATTTTTTTTTTGTTTTGGGTAGCTTATTTATCGGGGAAAGCTTTTGGCTATACACACACTGCGACGGGAGGTGTGGGACCCAGTCAGTCGCTGCTATTATAGTAAAGAATTATTTCCATAAATTCAAATATTATCCACGGTAATAAAAAACAACTAAAATTTGCTACCAGCTATTAATCTCATTTAAACATTTTGTGCCAACTGTACCAATTATGTAGTACATTTTAAAATATTCAAGGTTTAAAAACCTTAAGAGAAAGTATTAAAGTTCATTTTACGCTGGCAAAGTGTCTGAAAGTCTTAAACCAAAATTATATTTTTTTAGGTTCAGCGAAATGCAAGCACTAGTAGACTTTATGTACAAGGGTGAAGTGAACGTCACTCAGGAGGAGCTCCCCAGCTTATTGAAGTCAGCCGAGGCGCTTCAGATCAGAGGTTAGTCCAGTTGGGTAAATAATGACTTAACCCAAAAAATATATTTTTTTGAGTATACTACCCTTTCTCGAATTATAAGTGTAACTAACATAAACTTCTTGTTCGTATAATAGGCAGATAAGTATTTATGCACGAATAAATTTCTAGCTTCTATATTTTTTTTTTTAACCCTTTAAACGATATATGCACACCCGTATATACAAACCCGTTTATGCACGTCATTTATGCACGTCATTTAAAGGGTTAAAGAAATCCTATAAGAAGAACCAGTATACATACAGCAAGTATGTATATAGTCCCGAAAATTGCCAGTAAAGGGCATGATTTTATCAATCACCTGATAAATGCATTTTCGGTTACCTAATAAATCATATTTGTTCCTAAAATAGTATATCTGTCACCTAAATAATCACCAAAATAAAAAATGATACCTTAATATTAATTCAGTTTTACTCAAAAAAGATTTCTATCACTAAATATACATTTATATTTGCAAAAAAGTATTATCTTAATTGAATTGTTAATATCGCTGTGTACAGGGTTGTGTTCGAGCGAGTCGTCAGTGTGTTCGGGCGCGCGAGATGCGAAAGACTACGCCGGCGCCAGTGACGCGCTAGTCGCGCACGCTACTAGCGCGAACAGCACTAATAGCAGTGAGTACTTTTTACTTTTACTTTTAAAAATTGTGACGGGATTGCTCTTGTCTCTAGACTATACTTAACATGGCGTAGACAGGGCCGACGATGAATCGAGCTCATCCAGAAGATGCCTGTTCACTCTTTTTTATTAGTACCTACCCTTTCATGAAATAGAAATAAGATACTGGCTGTTCCCGCGCAAATGTGGATGATTGGAGGGATCACTATTTTATCCATCTTTGAAATTATCACAATCAGCTCAGCCGTTTTCAGCAATGTATAAAATGTTACACTTATCGAATGAACTAATCAAACTCATATAAAAAAAAATACATAGTGAGTTCAATTACACACCAATAATAACACAGTGTAAATACTTATAAGTTAGTTACATTTTTTTCGTAATTAAACGTAGGTATAGAAAACTAGCCAAAATAATGTAAAGGACAATTAGCAAAATTATTGTAGTATTTTCTCACTAAACAGAAGGTGTCATTGATAACTCCTTCCTCCTCAAGCAGTTGAAACTGAATTTGATGATAACCCAAAAATTCACTTTTTCTCGTGCAAAAAATATTACTAAGACGAAACTTCTTCCCCCAGGCCCACCGACCCAGCCACCCAAACCGACGACCAACCACACTACGACCAACGGCCACAAGAAACGCAAATCCGAGGAACACCCTGACGTTAAAGAGGAGACTGTTGAGGAGGATGGCTTGTACTACGGAGAGCTCGACCCTGACCAGATGGAGTATCAGGAGGTAATAACCTTAATTCACTGAAACAATAGCTACCAAACAGGTCACCCGAACAACATATCATTTAACCATTTGTCCAACAGTCATATGACCAACATAAAATCATGTTTCTGACAAACTCACTAAAAGACTGTGCATACAGCCAATGTTACACTCCAACGACCAACCAAGAAAGAAAGAAACAATCATTATGTAAACTATTTTTTTAATTTTTTTTTTCAGGATGAGGAACCAGGAAAACCAGGAAGCAGTCTCGGACAAACTTCAGGTGAGTTTTCATTTATTAATAGTTGGAATAACTTTTTCTGTTTTTTTTTTACTTTTACAAATTCAATGTTTGTTTGCAATGTGACTTCTCTGTCACTTTGCCTTTTATTTTCTGCTTCGAATAGCTTTTTATTTATTTTAATACTATGTATTTAAAACTATTACAAAAACAAAAAAAATAGTAAAAAAAGTAGTTGGTGCTTATTTTTGTATAAAAAAATCAAGCATTTCGAAGTATCAAATAATTACTTTCATTGCATACTTGCTTGCTCCGCGATGAAATTAAAATGTTTCTTTGAATGTTTTGTATATTTAAAAAAACCTACATTGGAAGCGGTATTTTTATAAAAAAAAGTGTGCGTGTACGAAGATCATATTGTGAATGGACATTGTCTCAAAAAATACAAGAAAAAAATGCGAAAATACGAATGTCTGTAAGGTAGGCTAATTTTATATTAATTCGTGATTTATTTAGTAGAAAATAGATGAACCATGAATGTTTTACAAAATTTTATTTTTTGTTTTCCTTTTTTAACAAACCCAGGACTATCTTACAGACATTTGTCTTTTTATTTTTTTCGTTTCCGCACTAGCATTCATGGTTCGCAAATGCATGGAGTCAACTCAAGTATTTGTTCAACTTTATTTATTCCAAAATGTAGCAACCCATTTTTTTTATTTTTAGGTCGCCGCGCTCCCTTCATAAGAGTGAAACCAGAAAGCGAGTTATTCTTTCAAAACAAACTGCAAAGCTTAGCCAAAGCCAACTCCGAATACTTGAATAGACTATCCAAAATGAACCCATCGGAAATGAGAAACGAATTCAGCAAATACGGTTTCAATACTAACACCAACACAGAAGATTTTAAAGCGCATGAGAAATCTGAGAATGACTATTACAAATCTTGGCTAGAACAAAATGGAGAGTTAGAAGTGTCTTTACTAAAAGCAGGGCAAAAGAAAATACCTCCTAAGACTCAGCCAGCAAAATCTGAAGTGGAATTGATACCGAAATCTTCTTTGAATCAAGAAAAAACTCAGATAAGACGTCGTGGTCGCCCTCCATTATTTAAAGACAAAAATATGGACATAGGAGAGACAGTTTTAAAGTCGGATTTAGACCAGTTTCTCGAAGGTAAAGAGGTCAGCTCCTCAGGGTTATCGAGAAAAGATTTGGAGAGAGTTATGATGGGCAAGTTCAATCCTAATAGAAGGTATTCGAATGAGGCGATGTGGGCTGCGCTGATGGATGTTAAGAAAGGTGGCAGTATATATCGGTGAGTTGATTTCTTCTTAAGTCTTCATTAAAACATTAAATTCACAAAAAATGCGCATATATTGTGATACTCAGGACAATATATTGGTAATGTTGGTGACCAAATACAAAGTTCTTCTTAGCACTCGCCTGATTGTTATGTTATATCTCGCGTTAATTAGACCTATAATGTAATGAAAAATGAACAGGCTCATTTCACTGATTTTTTAACGTATTGCTTTTAGTCCGTATTTAACGTCAAACCAATAAAGAAATACTTTGTATTTCAGAGCGGCGCAAACCCACAAAGTGCCTCGTAAATCTCTACGCAACTGGATGAAACGGTGCCACATTAAGTCCTCATTCCCGATGCCGCAGCAACTCAAACAGTTCGTCGAGAACAGCAAAAAGCAAAAAGAGTATAACTACCAAAACGTAGAAAAATGCGGAACGGAAACGGATGTAGGTGAAGTAGCGTCATATGACGCGGAATTGGAGTTTGGTAAGCATTTCTTAATGAACACTGTTTCAAGCGAAGACGAGAAGAATGAAGCGAAACCTGCTGAGAATGACGCTGATGACGCTGCGATCAATATGTCACTACATGAGTAGTATTAACCAAATAAAATACGCAATTGAGAATTGTTCTCCAAAAATATTATTTTTGGGTTGTGTCACTATGCTTTCATGCAGCCAAAAAATATTAAAAAATATTATTCGTTTTTTACTGCATTGCTATCAAAATCTAGAGACAAATATTTTTTACTACAATATAATTTATTTATTAGTGACATCAGCCCTTGAGAATATTTTTTCCTGTACAAATAAGTACTTAAACCTGAATTTCAATGAATATTTTAATTATTTCGTCTCTAATCTTAACGATTTAAAGTTTAAACTATTGTGTAAAATGTAGTAAAATTTTCTCAGCCATTTTATATTGGCGTATACGAAACTTTTGAACTGCCAAAGAAAAAACAAAGATTAGTGAAAAAAAATCCTATTATCGAAAATTATTTACCCAAAGATGACCTTTATTTTATATTAAGCAAATTATTTTTTCTTTTTATTTTCCTGCAATATTATATCCCAAAGATATTTATCTCCCAATTCGCGTTTCAAAAAGACTACTGTTCAAATCTACCAAATGGTAGTTTTTGTCTCAGTGTTGCCAATTTATGAAATAGAAGCTTCCAAATGGTAGTTTTTCCCGCGATTGGTAGACTCGTGTAATATTTTTTTTTTTTTGCGTTAGTATTATTATTAAGTAATAGTTTGATAAGAATGTTACGAAAATTGGCCTTTTTGAAAAATCGTGTGCTTTTTAAGGGACTTCGTCCAAATTATAATGAAAAGACTTGAATAATATGAAATTTTAGTGTTTATAGTATTAAGGTACGATAAGATTTTTTTGATTAGGTCAAAAGTAAAAGCTTGATTTTAGCTTACCTTGGACTTAAACTTGTATGTGAGTTGAAATCTAGTAGATACTCTGGACATAAATCCTTTTTTGTGGTTACTTTAATTTCGTGGATAGTTATTATAATAATAACATCGTCCCTACAAGGTTCCCGCTGATAATATAATCAGTGGCATGCTCTTTACTGCCATATCGTTGGCATTACTTTCATTTCTTATGTTTTGTTTACTTCTTTTTATATGTAATGTTGCGTTGTCCCTATAAAATAATAAATATTATGTTTTTTTCATAAATCATGACTAACACAATTTTAAGACGTTTATCATTTACGTCAGAAGCCAATTAGGCGTTCAGAATTAGCAATTATTTTTTTAATATTATAAAAAAAATCAGATACAATGAAAAGTAACTGACATATCCAGCAATTAAATGAACCACAGAAAAGCTTATATTTTAAGCTACTTAAAATATAAGCGCTTTCTAAAGAAAATTGTATTAATTTATTTATATTTAAATGAAGTTTGAGTGTACTTAATTAGTTTACATCGAATTGCGTTGATTGTAATCGATTGAAGACCGTTAATATAATCAATAGTAGCTAAGTTGTATTCGATATGTTCCTTTTAGTATTTTTTGCGACTAAAATGGAAGCTACTAAATATATTTTACCAAATTGAACTTTTAAACGTAAAAGATTGTTTTCATACATGTATGTATTTTTTATTAATAAAAGGGACTGGTAAAACACTTAGTAACAATTGCTTAATTAAATGTAATTAAAGCCATTATAAGAACTGAATTACTTCTTTTTGTCTACAAATAATACCAGTATAGTTCAGTTAGTTTCTACCATTTTAGTCGCATCAAAATTATTTGTTTCCATTAAGTAAACTGCTTTGAAGTTTTTATTGTTTCCTAGCGAAAGTGTTTAATACATTTGAAATTTATATATTATTTATTTAATCTGTAATTTTAACCATTAATGTTGGTTTTCTATTTATTGATTAATATAACTTAATAAAATAATAACACAATTATTACAAATAATATCAAGCTTTTCCGATAAAAATGTATATATAACTGTAATGCATTTTTTACTTGTTTGTTGTCTACAAAAGATGCATAATCTCCTAAGCTGTATTACCCATGTTGCGAGTAAAAAAATATATGCCAACATTAAAAATATATGAAACACTTTCTAAATCCAAGAAGTGCCTCCTAATTATCTATAAATATACATAATTTAATAGTATGTAAGCGGCTACGATGTAGATATACAATTAGTTACATTTATATTATATATATAACATAATATATAATTATTATAAAATGTTGTATGCAGTATTATGTTAAGTAAGTGTTTTCCTTTGTGTATTTAGATTTGTTTGTATGTACTTAATTACAGACTTCAAAAAAGAAGGTTATTTGATAGATATTATTACTATTATGTTGGATATTTGTTTTATTTATGACGTGTTTTGTCACGTTTACCTACAAATTATTGAATTAAATTTTAAAAAATCCTTTTTTTCATGTTCTAAGAGGTTGTTTATTGACATAAATATATATTTTTTTAAAACCAGTTTGACATGGGTTTTTGATCAGTTTTTATATAATTAAAAAGAAATGAATTTTTCATTTTCATTATTTAAAAAATAATAAGTTTTCTGCAAGTGAACATTCGAGCAGTATTTTAAATATTATATTCCATATAATTATGTATTTGTTTCGCTTATAAGTTATGTTTATGTATGATACACTGATAAAACAGTCTCCGCCCGTTGGTACATTTGATGTTACAATTTTGTACCAGTTTTGCTAAATCATGAGAGTTCAATAAATATACTGAAAAATATTAACAGAGTGTTTTTATTTATTAACTTTCAGTTACTGTAACTACCTAAAAAAAATAAACTACGTCTTTTGCAAATTTACTTATTCAACCCTGTATGTTGCTTTATTTTTCATGATATTTTTTTATTATTTCGAGCTTTTTGTTTTATTTACTGGTAGCTTGTATGAGTTTTTGCCACTTTTCATGTAAATATTCCATTTAGTTGTTACTTTCTTCGATCACCAAGAACTTTGCTAGTAAATGAAGTTTGTATTGAAAAGAGGTGGGTTGTTTTTTTTTAATTCAAAAGCCAGACTAATGATGTTGAATATTTCCAATAATAGAAAAAGAAGAGAAACACAAACGTCTTCAAAACCACTTAATGGTAGTATTTATCCGAGATGATACGCTCTTAACAGAAGAATCCATTAATTTTCGTATTTCATATCACGCCGATTTCACATTACACCTTAATAATTCGTTAGCGCGTCTTTTCCTTGCTTTTTACATGATCTCTATTGATTATTTTGAGAAATGCGACATTCAAAATAAATATTGTTTCTTTGTAAATAAGATGTTGGCGTATAATATATAAAAGTTAAGTTAATTTCTTAAGAAAATAATGTATATAATGAAAATTAAATTTTACTACTACACTTCCAAGCTATTGACCTTTTTACTATGCAATCTAAAGCTAATAATATATACATACAACGCTCAATATATACGCCAATGTCTTATGCTTTAAAAGTCGCATGCCTTGTAGGAAGCCAGGAAAAGAAACGCCCAGGTTCGCTCTATATAAACTCTAAAACAGCCTAAAATACTAAGGGCGGTTTCGTTTCCTTGCTTGTTACAGGTGTGAGGACCTCAACCGAAATTGTGACACGGCATTTTATCGACATGGACCACGGAATACCACTGAACATCCACGCAAGACCCCGCATCGTTGGACGGAGACCGAACGCGATTGTCAACATAGAGACCGATGTTTTTCAAGAGAAATCATACAAGCAATACTCGTCTCAGCATCTAAGAGATGCTCTTATAGCAGTCAAAAAAGGTTATAGTGTGTACGCAGCGTCAAACAAATACGGTGTTCCAAGGAAAACTTTGAGGAATTGGATGGAAAAGTATGATATTAAGAGCCAGTTTTCGAAAGGTAGACGTGGGACCAGAGTTGCGCCGATATTAGATCCATTAAATTTGATGCAAGAAACCAGGTCTGAAAGATATGAAGACCCAATTTAAGCTGTTTTTTGGATGCAATAGCAATGTACAGTGAGGTAAAGTCCATTTATATTTATTAAGTATACCCTTAATTTGTGAGTTATAAAGATTAGTGAGAAAATCAGTCAAACACCTATGTACTTAATCTTGCCAAAAATATATTTTAAGATTTTCCTTATTAATAGTCTCGAGTCAAGTCTCAACGCTTAAAAACAGAAATAAATATACATACAAATTTAAACAAATACCAAAAATAAGGTGATAACCACTGCCTACTGAATGGTTTTGTACTAGCAACAAAAAGAGTACTTTAGAAAATTCATTACTATCAGCAATTGCCACCAAACAGTTTTTTCTATGTGAAACTAATCTTAGTTTAGTTAAATTAAATACCTAAGATTTTAATAAGTATTTGTAAGCCTAATTAATAATATTACTGCAAATGCAGCAATCGTAGTAATGTGTTATTGAAATATGTAAAGTACTTATACCTACATGGTAATTACGACATGGATGACGTGATAATTTATTAAGACTTTCATTTCCTTTCTGATTGTATTATTGTGTGTCTTAATTTTTTCGTTAACCCTAATAGCATGAATGTGTCGGGTCAATATATTAATTCACCGAGTATGAAGTAATAATATAATATTTATTATAACAATTTTTAAAGTAAACGTGTTCTGTCGCTAATTACTCTGTAGGTTTACATATTATATATTTTTACAGGGATAAATATATAAAAATAAGAGCCAAAGATAATGAAAACATTGTCAAAGTTTATCGTAATAATATTTAAGTGGTAGTTAAGTTAAATGTAACCAATTTACGGTATAATATATATAACAATTAAATATAAACTGTGTATTACCAAAGTACTAAGGTAAGTACTTAAATTATATTAACATAACAAATTCAAGTCGACGAGTAAAAAACATCAGAAACATTTATTTATATTTTACCTAAACTATTAAACCTAGTTGATTGATTTTATATACTTAGTTCATCTCTTCCCATCCAAAAGTAGAGAAAGAGACACATGAATTTTACACATGAATTTTAATTGACATTGAAGTTTCTGCACAATGGATCGATCAGGCATAAAGATACAGGAATGAAAAACTTTACAAGGCGTGTCATATCACGATATTAGCCCAATGGCTGTGGGAGTAGTTTCCACACTAGCTTTGAATGATATACTTCATGATTTCCTTTCAATCCAATTAATTACACAATTAAACATAGTTGTTCAAATATAATGCGTATAATTAATGTAAAATATAATTAAACAACGTATTATACTAAGGCAAGCTGGCATTGCAATATTATTGATAAAGTAAAAAATTATATTATAAGGTTAGTAATTTTCATACCATTTTTTTAATTTGTAGTAAATACTGTACTTAATTTGTCTAGTCTAATAAGTTATATACGAAGCGTTGTATAAGAAACTTGATACTTAAGTATTTAATATGAATAACTATCTTGTAGATTGATTATATTATAATGTCCAAATAATCTTTCTACAATAATATTTAAAGGCTCATCCAACATAAAAAGTAGTATTATATAAAATTGTTTTATAAGTAAAAAAATATAATTCATTTTGAGCCACCACTCTCATAGATATTTATTCAGAATTACTTTTATTAGATTTACAAACCAAAATGGTCTTAGTTGAATCAAAAATAGAAGACCAAAAATTAATGTAGTTACGCAAACTTAGCCTTTCTTACAGTGGTAGCAGATTCTAAGTCAATATAAGTTGTGTTTTCTTTGAAAAATAGAAGCCATTATTCATTTAAAATTTAACTATATAATTTAAATTTTAATGAAATATTTTTGTGTCATAAATGTTTAGTTCCTAAAATGCCAAATTAGTTTTCATTTTGTTGATTACTTTTAAACCTTTATTATTGCGTTATTCAAAATAAAACAACGAAGATTTGTACATTTCGTTGGTAAAGTGTGATTTAAAAAATATATAATAGATAGAAGTTATGATTAGTCAGGATAGTAACAGATATATTTTTACACATTTAGAAGCATGAATTATTTAATAAGCAAAGTATTTTAAATAATTTTAAGATGCCTAATTATTTAATAAACACATTTATTGTTTAATCTGAACATTATTTTAAATAATATCCTAAGGGTTTTGTTTCATTTCATGTAAAAGATAATTGAACTCCATGCATAGGTATTTGGAAAGAAGTGTGTATTATACAGTTTATACAGGGTGTTTCATGTAACGTGTCAAGCCGATGCGTGGTAATAGGTGAGTACCATACCTATCCATTACACCCCCATGTATGTTAGACAAATATTTATAGTTTAGGAGTTATAATTTTTTTCGATATTTTTCATGATGCACCTAGACGATATCTTTAAAAAATTATAACTTTTTTTTGGGTCCTCTTTTCTCAGATATTTTGATCTCAATAGAATGCCCATTATTTGCAATATTATGAGTAAAATAATCGCCATCCTAACTTAGACACAAGATACAAAATTATTGATCGATACTTAAAAATATTGCATTAAGCAGAACCGAATAGAATTTTCAACATAAATTAAAAAATATAAACAAGGTTTTCCATAGTTTCTGACTAATTTTAAAAACTGCTTGACTTCATAAACTTTCATTACAATACAAAAAACGATCTATTTAATGGGTAATTTTTAGCTTAAATCGGCAGTTGAATGTGGCATATCGGAAATATCTTGATTTCATAATTTTTATTTTTATTGTTACCTTTGCATATTTTTATCAAATCTGATATTTAGTGTCCCTCTATGTTTAAATAGAGCTCATTTGATAACAAGTACATACATTATGTACCTACTACTAACTTTAACCACGACCATATGAGTTAATGAGGGATCCAAAATTTTACTTACATTGCTCTCTTTCGTACTTTATTAACAACAAATAAACAAGAAACAATTGAAACTAAGACATGCATCGTAAAAATAATCTACAACCAATCACAAACTAAATCATTTCCTTGTGGCGTGGGATAGCTATACTAATCCTTTAAGGTAGGGGCTAGCAGCATTTTATTTTGGCGCAATCACATAATCACTAACTGCTCCAGCTTTGAGGGCTGAGCCCGACCCAAAATGAAAATTCTGCTTGGGCAAAAAGCTAAAGCTGGCTAGTTCTTAGCCCAAAGGATTAGTTTAGCTTTCCCAAGCCTCAAGGAAATGATTTAGTTTGTGAATAAATGGGTTGTAGATGATTTTTATGATGCATGTCTTAGTTTCAATTGTTTCTTGTTTATTTGTTGTTAAGTAGTCAACTGAGGAAGTATAAACATCAGCAATACTCTCTTAAGGGCACAATACTTACTATGTGTGAATTTGCTGCCGGCAGATGTGTTTCCTAGCCATTACAATTTGGGCGAATTCAAGAAGAGAGTGAATAGACTGTTACTAGTCAGACATGATCCATCCTAGGCCATATCATCACTTACCATCAGGTGAGATTGTGGCCAAATGTATGCCGAGATGTTAATAAAGTACGAAATTTAACTGCAATGTAAGTAAAATTTTGGATCCCTCATTAACTCATATGGTCGTGGTTAAAGATAGTAGTAGGTACATAATGTATGTACTTGTTATCAAATGAGCTCTATTTAAACATAGAGGGACACTAAATATCAGATTTGATAAAAATATGCAAAGGTAACAATAAAAATAAAAATTATGAAAATCAATATTTTCCTATATGCCACATTCAACGGCCGATTTAAGCTAAAAATTACCCATTAAGTAGATCGTTTTTTGTATTGTTATGAAAGTTTATGAAGTCAAGCAGTTTTTAAAATTAGTCAGAAACTATGGAAAACCTTGTTTATATTTTTTAATTTATGTTGAAAATTCTATTCGGTTCTGCTTAATGCAATATTTTTAAGTATCGATCAATAATTTTGTATCTTGTGTCTAAGTTAGGATGGCGATTATTTTACTCATAATATTGCAAATAATGGGCATTCTATTGAGATCAAAATATCTGAGAAAAGAGGACCCAAAAAAAAGATATAATTTTTTAAAGATATCGTCTAGGTGCATCATGAAAAATATCGAAAAAAAATTATAACTCCTAAACTATAAATATTTGTCCAACATACATGGGGGTGAAATGGATAGGTATGGTACTCACCTATTACCACGCATCGGCTTGACACGTTACATGAAACACCCTGTATATTTTATTTATAATATTATAATAAACGAATACTGCTGCAATTTTAGTGTCATGAGTAATGTACGGGTGAATATAAATAAATAATTAATAAATCTAAGGTTTATGTCGTGAATATTTTGTTTCATTTTCCTTTGACTTTTTTCTGCTATGTGTGTAGGATTTAATATCATACTTACTTGGGTAGAACAGAATTTGCAATTAGTGGCCAAGTAAAAAAAAGTAACGGGGTGGTTGTAAATCAAGTTTGGAATACAGGAAAAATAAAAATAATTACAAAAACTGACAGATTTTTTAATTATTCTTTTTCTGAATTCTAGACTCAATTCTTAGCCACTCTTTTGAATGAGGCTCGTATTTTTTTGTGTAAGAAATAAAACGAGTAAATATAAAATAATGAATGTCCTCTGATCCCTTTCATTCTCTACAGGGTGTAAAAAAGTAAGAGCCAAATTCAAGGGGGGTTAAGAGTCGAGTGTAGAGTACAGGAAAAATAAAAATAAACCGTAATAAAAAATAATAATAAACAAGTCTGTATAATTTTTATTTTATCCCTGTATTCTTTTCTAGATTAACAACTTCCCCGTTAAATTTGGCTCGCACTTCTTTAACCCTGTATACGGGGTGTAAATACAATTTACTATGGGTTAAGTCTTTTAAAATATATAAAGGCACTTCAAAAAAGACAATTCAATTCAATTCTGAAATAGTAATCACCTATCGATGCTAGGATATAATGTAGCGGCCAGTTGTCTTTTTTTTATTTTAAGTGTCATTTTGACAAGCAGAGTCGTCATCGTTCGCAATCGCCAACGTGCAGTGCCAGTACGACAGCCCCTCCGACACCGACTCGGTCGCGTCCGTGGCGTGCGCGCGCGCAACCGACGACCACACGTACGACACGAGGGACGAGCCGCCCGCGTTTATTATACATCAGGCGCCGGTGAGTATTGCGTTTGATTATACAGGGTGTTGATTTAAAAATGTTTAAAAATAATAATGATAATTTAGGAAAATGTCGTATTATTGTCAAGAACAAAGTAAAATATGCACATGTAGTGTGATCGTATTTCCCTATGTTTCCTATTCTTTTTAAATTTATATAATTTATATTTACGAAGTCATTAAAAAAACTTGCTTTTAATCATTTTTTTACATCATTACATGTGTGGATGTTATTGAATATTAAATTAATTAAACTATTCGTCACCAGGTTTCGTCAACTCAGTCGCCAGTGTCACAGCCGTTTGTGGAGGTGCGACCAAAAATCATGACGATCGGTCCAGCCTTTGCGCCCGCCGTCAACGTCATACACGTCGGGGATAGAGCGCAGGTAATAAATATATTTAGTTACAGCGGTAATAATAGGTGGCTTTTTTCCTTCATATTCATAAATACTCCTTTCTCCTTTTGCTTTCCACACCACAATTTAAGAACCGGGAGTTTTCCGCCTCTTGATGCCCAGTCAAAAGCATTTCCTGATACACTATATCTTCAGCCTTTTGCCAGTACTAATGTTGCTGCTACCCAACACCAGGAGAACGCTTATTTAATGGCTGCGTTTACTCGCCATGTCACAGAATCGTCACTGAACATTGTAGCTTTCTATAGAGAAGCTTATCCCACTAGACTCCCATCTACATTCTGGTAATCCAGCCGCTGTTTGATCAGGGACTGCTTATTCAACATATAAGCAGCTGACAATCATATCGGTTGCCGTTCACTATCACCTGTGACCCCGCTAGTAGCCTGCCGCTCAGTCGTAACTATTTATGTTTATGTTACTGTGGCGATACACATAACAACTTAACTCGGCTCCGTATCGCTAGATGGCGCTGATAACCTTACTCTATACAACATCCGAATCTCCATACAATCCTGAACCGCGATATGTGAGTTTTAGATCTAGTTTCTATATATAGAACACCCAGACGGTTTCCATTGGACTATAGTCCCTGACCAATAACACTTCGGTTGGCAGAAAGCGCTTCCCTTTTCCTTCCTGATCCCTCATTGCGCCATAACTTTAGCAAAAAAATTGGTTGCCTGTAAAGTCGGTATACGGGCAAAAGTTTTACGTGACAACGACTTTTGATGTCTGTCTCTCTCGCTCTTAGGCGGGCTAACCATGCCCGAGTGGAAGGGACGCGTGCCTCTCACTCGCTCTCATTGTGAGCGCATAACGTGAGCGGAGCGTAACGCAGTTTCTTGAAGTGTCACCCGGCAAACCAATTTATAAGACGTTGTCACGTCAAAACCCTCATTTAACTGCAGATGCAGCTGCCTCAGTCGACGCAGCCAGAATACAACATAAACAAGCGCATACGCCGCAGTGAAACGGTGCTGCGGCAAGCCGCAGATTGCGTCAGTCGCGGGCTCACCTTCCAAACTGTTTCCGAGCAGTTCAATATACCCATCTCAACAATTAGGTGAGTAATAATAACAGAAAAAAAATGTCGTTTGTCTAGTGAAATATCGATAAATTATTTTATGAGGTACACCCTGTATCTATACTAATTTATAAAGCTGAAAAGTTTGTTTGTTTGAACGCGCTATTCTCAGGAACTAATGGACAGATTTTTAAAAATATTTTTGTGTCGGATAGCTTTTTTATCAAGGAAGGCCTTAAGGCTATAAAACATCACGCTGCGACGGGAGAGGAGGAAACAAACTCAAATAGAACGAAACCAAATAAACGTAGCAGTAATCTAAAATAAAATAAAACACAAAAGAATGAATCGAAGTGACTGGCGCTGTGACCTCAGACAAAAACAAATAAATGTAAATTTTATACATTTAGTAATCGCCAAAAAGTATTTTTTTTAATAAAGTAAATACTGTTTTTTATTCAGATTCTTCATGGCGCGCAAGGGCATCCTGCCGCGGCGGCGGCGAGGTCGCAATTCGCAAGTAGGTAAATGAAGAATCTAATAGCTGAAAATTGTATGTGCTATTTAAAATGCTGGCAACACTCACCTAGGAATGAAAAAAAAAATAGAGCAAGCGCTTCTCTGTACACTCGCACTTGGCCTATTTCAAGGTATATTTGCGAGATGTATCAAGCCGGTATTGCATCGTGACATAACTTAAAAAGATAACTCAACCAAAGCCAGTGCTAAGTTAATAAAATTTCCTATCGTCCAAACTTAACTGCAGTCAAAAATAAACTTTGAATATCTGAGTGACCGAACTTCGCTCGGTATTTTGTTAAAATAAAGGGAAAAAGAGATCAAAACACTGTCAAGACCAAAGATAAGATTAAAAAATAATCTTATTCTGATAATGAAACCTTCGATTTTTTCCTCCGAAACCCCTCATATACAAAATTTCATAAAAATCTTTGGATCCGTTTCCGAGATTCAAAATACAATAATTGCTCGTTTAAGGTATTAAATACTCAATTTCATGATTAATCAAGCAATAACGACCATATTTTTTTTCCAGCAGATTCTGAAGCCGTGCAATAGCCCAGAACCCCCGTTCCACATGCAGCACTTCAAACTACCCAACATGGTGGCGCTACAAGCAGAAGACGAAGACTCGGCTCAGACGTAGAGACCACACACCTTACTAAGTCACCTTGGATGACCTTAAGGTCACTTACATCACGTTGGATGACCTTGACCTTCAAGTATAATAGGCATGAGCCATTAGGATTAAAATGTAATAGGTATAAGCAAAAATAAAGGTACATACTTTATGGTACGATACCATTGGGTCCTCTTGGATAACCTTGATGAAGTATGATGTTGTTAACGGCATTTTTAGAGTTCCGTAGTCCAACAAGGAACCCTTACAGTTTCGCCATGACCGTCCGCAGTACAGCGCTGATACCTGAGGTGCTAGAAACTTTCAATTCGGCAAATATTTGTCAAAATTTTATTATGTAACACATTGGCAAGGAGATAAGAATACCTACCCATGCCAAATTACAGTTTTCAAGCACCTCAGGTCTCTGCGCTGAACTGCGGACGGACGGACAAGGTGAAGCTATAAGAATTCCTTGTTGGAATACGGAACCCAAAAAGTACAGTTTACAAGGCAAAATAATACGTCACTGGTTGACCAAAATAGAATTTGACAAGATTCTTAGATTGCCTGGTACAAACCGCATGTATAAATAACACTTTGTGTAGTTTGACCTATAAGTGGAGTATCATAAGGTTATCTTGGATGACCTTGACGAAATATTTACGTGACCTTGATTGACCTTACTCAATTCCAAAAAATATATAAAGTATGTGGTCAAATGGTCTTTTGAATCTCAACAATGCGTGTTTAAATATTATACAATAAAAATGGCGTCATAAAAAAAATATTCCTCTAGTTTCACAAAAGATATAAACATTATTGTTTTAAAGTGCGCTAAATTAGATACCATAAGAACATTAATAGTCCATAGCTTTTTAATAGTGGCCTTCAAAGTTCAATAAAATAGATATTTTCATAAATCCAATATATTTTACTGGCAACACCGTACGAATTACATCACAAGTGATAGTTTGGGGGCTGAAAAGGCTGAACTGATTTGAATGAGATAAGCGAAAAAGGGCTTTTAAATGTAACCATTTCGCTTGCTAAAAATGTGTTTGTTATCACCAAAATGTAAAATGAATATTAAAGAGCTAATTTTGTATTAGGCTGGCCCTGTAAATATATTAAAGTAAAATAATATCTTTTTGTGAAATTCAAATTGTAAGTATTATTCTCTTAATTATTATTTGACATTTATAAACACTGTCGTTTCTAAACCCTGCCGCGTGAAAAAGACAGAAATATACTGAGTATAAAATTATAACAGAATAATTAAGTTTTAGCCATTTTGGCTTGTAAAAATGTATAGAAATCTCATGTAGTAGGTATTATAGATATAAATGTTTATATTAGTTTAGTATTTGAGTAGAAATTAAAAAATGCATTTCATATAGTTATTATATTTTGATAGTTCAGATGGATGAATTATACAGAATGTTTGTTTTCTCATACATTGTAGAAGTAGGAACGAATAATAATAATTTTAAAAAAATATGGGAACTCTTAACTTTTTCTCCAGACCCCATTTACGAGTTGTAGAAACTAGGAAAAGCTGACAGTATTTTTTAAACTGACACAATAACTCCGTCTTTAGAAAATATTTCTTTTTTTATTTTAATTTGTGTAAAATACGATTAAATATGTAAGGTAATAGTTTTTGAAGGCAGCTGTATGATTATTTTTGAAAAAAAAATGTTTTACGGTATTTTAGACATGAGTTACATTAGTAAGACAGCTATTTTGTCTTCGACTTTTAAGTTTTATATAATAATGTGGGAAATATTGTTTAATTAATGACTTTGTAAGTTTTATGAATTATGATGATTTCTTAAGAATATCTGTTGTCACAATAGTAAAACAATATTCCTCACTTATCTACTGAAATGACAGTATTATTTTTTGAACAAAAACACAATTTATTCAGTGTCGCGCCCATCTACTCACAAAGTCAAGTATATTTTATTTTGCTTAAAATGCAACCTTTAAACTGTAACACATCGTTTTAAATATATATTTTTTTAAACTTTAAGTCCATACATCTTTACGCTAATAGAAAATAGGTGCTTTACATCTTCATACCAACTATCAAAGGATGCGAATCGTTAAATTCATTTTTATTTATTTTTTTATTTTAACAATCTGTTTTCTGTTTTACACAAAAACAAAAAATCACTCTTTAGGGACTGCAACTTCTCAGGTCAGGTAGTTTGGAAGTTGGGTTTCACCCCCGTGCCTGGGAAAGCACGTAAAGGACGTTGATCCTGCGCTGATCTCTCTCCGGTCGTGTCAGATTGCTGTCCCATCGGGCTATGAGAGTGAAAGGAATAGAGAGCGCACCTGTGTTTGCGCACATACTCGTGCACTATAATATGTCCCGCGCAGACGGTTAGTCGTTGTGACTGGCCACCGTAGTCGAAATCGGCTAGGGGGACTATTATTATGTTTTGAGGCGATGGGCACGACACGGTAGACCGTACCGTGCCATCTAGAGCGATAGAGCTTAGACATAGCGATGTAGCGTGTGTAGATGTACAATAAACATATTTTGTGTATTTGTTGTATCATTTATTATCTGAACAAAACCGGTCAAGTTCAAGTCGGACTCGCATTACTTAGTTTATAAGTTAGAGGGGGGGGGGGGGGGAAGAATTGTACAACTTTGCAAACGTCTATCTTTCAAGGAACATCATACGGAGGGACAGACAGACTTGACGAAACTATATGGGTCTTTTGCCATTCGGCTACGGAACCCTAAAAAATCAGAGAGATACTGAACTGTTTGTTCAACACAAGGTATAGGTAAACGCTAAGTTGCGCAGGTTTCTCCCCGCCGCGCGCACCCCTCACGTAACCGCTTTCGTTTTATAATTATATTTTTGTTTATCACTCACTATACTTACAAACTCAAAAATATAAACTGCACTTGCAAAAAGCAACTGCGATTTTCTCGCAATGATGAGGTGACGCAGCCTACACGTTAACGAAAGCACTAGCAAATTCAACAGGCTTGCCAATGTATCGGTGGCCGAGTAGTATAGGCATGCGCCCGGATAGCGTAAGACACAGGGTTCGATTCCTTGTCTGACACAGTTGCTTTTTACAAGTGCACTTTATATTAGTGAACTTAAAATTAAATTAAAATATGAAATACGATTTCGGTTTACCTACATTAGTAACCCGCTCAAATGCATTCAGAAATCAAAAGTATAGGTTGAATACAGAAAGTACTTACCAATGATCCAAGTTGCCGTCTCCCGTCCGCAGTCCGCTTGATATCTGCACTACGTAACACGCATTATAAATTATTATGATTATCTTAATAGAAAGTAGTGTTACTTACACTATTTATAACCCAATAACGACTGGAGGTAGCTTATAACCAGCAGATGGACATGGGATACTTTACGTAAAACAAAGTTAAAGACCGCTTAACTTATAGAATTACGGGGCTAGGGACGAAACGTTCGCTAGGTCAGCTAGTTATACATAAAAGAAAGTCATGTTAGTTGCTACACCACATAGAACTCAAAGAAATGACTGTTAAACTTATATAAAAAAAGAAATGAATGAATTAGGGTATGATGGCACTAGTTCTGATAACAGTTGTCATTAATATTACCGCGAAAACTTTTACTTCTCAAAAAAAGGTACCTATATTTTTATTGGCAAAAAAATGTAGGTCTTTGCAATTTCTAAACGCTAGTCTGATACTACAAGCAGTCCGCCCCGACTTCGCATGTGTTCGGTTCTGACTTTTCTTTTTAGCACACCAATTATGCAGCCGCCGAAACATGAACCTTCATGTTGTATCTTTATAGCCACTGTTGAAAACTGCGTAAAGACAGCAGGCGACTTTGTTTTTTAAATTAGTGTAGATAAATACCTAAACCTAACTACCTACTAATAAAAACCTAAACCACTTTTACAGTTAGGTGAAAATAAGAAACGAAGCACACTTAATAATAAAAAGTCGATTTAAAAAAACACTTACCTTCAGACGGCGTTGGTTAATCAGTGAAAACGACCATCAGCTTGATAAAAACACACACAAATTCTTTACTACATCGCATACAACCGAAAAGTACTTATTATCTAAAAGAAAATTTGTTCAAAATCAAGTAAAACAATGATAAAAATCAAAACTATTTACTATTCACACCGTCTTGCTTCACTGATCAATAGTAATTGTCACTATAATTACACTACCCACAAAAGTTTTACAATTTAAAACTTTTCTCGTCAACAGATTAATTTCACAAAGAAATGAAGCGTGGTTTGGCGCTAGTTTTTTTTGTTTTTCGTTCCATATGGAAAAGGCTAAGGTCTTAGGACCATGCTGCCTTGTCATAGGCTTGTTGATTTCTCCAGTCAATGGAAAATGAATGGAAAATTAATTAAAATTAAATTAATTAATTAATGAGAGATGTGACATTTGCACTGACAACCTGTCAATTGGCTGGTTCAGAAACCCGAACTGCGTTTAAGTAGAGATTAACAACTTGTTACGTAATTTTTACGATAACATGCGTTTCAGAAACCGGGTGTAAGTCTTTAGTATTTTTTAATTTCTTATATCTGTGAATTCAGATACATTATTCTATTCATCCAGTAGAATACTGTATGGCGCTGGTTCCGCGCGCATCTTCTGTCAAATAGTTACCATTTAGAAAAGAAAAATATGGTGCATTTTCATCAAATTAAGTCTTTGGTGAGAAAATATTGTTGTATTTTAAAAGTAGGAGTCAGTGTTGCCCGAATGTATGTTACCAAATTCCCCGGAAATCTATATTCATGCAATAACTTTATTTTAATACTACGTCACAAATGAGTCGAGAACGGGTGGACCGATTCTCATCATTTTTACTTTGTTGGGTTTGTTTTAGCCTCGAATATCTTGCACATAGGGGGATTCGCCGGGACCTCTAGTAAAAAAAAGGTTCTTAGTCTAAAAGGAATAAAAATAAAACAATTAGTAATCTTTTAAACATGAAGTTTATTCTTAAAACTACAGTGATAAGGCATCAGAAAGGCTGGACGCGTCGTACTTTGTACTGTACATCTGTATGGGGGCTACTGCACAAATAAATATAGGAGGGTGTTTTATTAAAATATATCAATGAGCAGTTTTCTCGTCACTATATGTTTATATCATCGAGAGATGGCGCAAGCGTCACTTTAGCAACTAACTTTTTAAAATGTATTTAAGTATTTATAGCAGAGGGTAATTGCTTTTTGCCAACGTAAATATTAAACAGTATTAATATGTACCTTAAGAAAATTAAGGACTTTATGATGAATAAAATAAGTATCTTCATTAATATAAAGGTCATTTACGCATTTTACATTATTTACTTTATCACTTTTTTCTTTGTCTATGGTTTTACGCTGACGTGACAAAAAGTTAGTTCCTAAAACTATCTTAACGCCATGTAGGGAGAGCTAAAAAGTGATGGGAGAAAACTGCTTATTATCCAATCGTGAATGTTGCAAAATACTTCAGTTTGACATTAGTTGCCATGTCATAGTAGCCTTATTTTGAACTGACCTTGTTTTGTTTGGGGTTAACCGTCAAGAAAAAGGCAGTTTGAAAAACGGGCCTACAGTAATGGCTCGTGGTTATTATTTTGCATTGCTGTATGAAGAAAATATCTTTGGTTTAACAAAAGAGTCAACCAATAAAATGATTATCAAGATGCAATAGCCCAAACCAGATTTTTGATTTGACTACAGAGCTCACAAATATTTCCGATAAGAAAGCCTTCAAGGATTTAAAGTATTGTATCAATGTGCAGTAGCCCCAAAGAATTTTGAAAGTTATTTTTAATTTAGGCATCTGTTCTTACTTTTGTAAAACAGTGAGTGACGAACAAAAATATTGGTGTTGGTTCAAATTGTGTATGAGTTTGAGTGATTTAAAAAAAAGCTTTAAGTTAATTGAAACTGAAAGTCGAATGACTTAAACTTTTATTTTATTCATTGAGTTTTTAAATATTAATCAGTCAGGTATCGAACGACAGCCGGGCGCCGCATAACAAAGGAATTTCTATTGTGTCTCTTTTACACATACTTAACGAGTTGAGAAAGAAGCAAGTAAGGGGGTGTTTTATACAGGGGGAATTGATAATTTAAGAGATGAAAATTCATTTAAAAATACCTCTCAAGATAATACTTCACACGAAAATGACATCCTAACCATTTTTGAACCAACACCAACACACAAACTGTGAATCAAAAGCTCACACAACATCAAATTGATATGTAAATTAATTATAAACTAAGTCCCTACTCTGTTATACGTCATCCTTTCGATATTTATCGTCTTTCTCTTTCATACTGCATACTTGAGTGAGCAGGACGACATCAGTTCATGATAAGGACACTAGGTCTAGTTCGTTGACAGCACTCTCTGACACAATTTACAGATTGTTTTCGCAAAAATTTTTTTTCATCTCTCCTGTTCGGAAAATAGCACTTTCCTGTGTAGATAGCCGGGTGGAAAATAGCTTATCCATCCCTAGGGTGGAAAGTAATTTAGTTTTAATTGGCATGGTATAGAGCCAAGGCATGCAGTCAAAGCTTGGATCAAAGATAATTGAGTCACATCATACTATAAAAATAATAATCATTTTTGCTTAGGTATACATTGAAAAACATGTTAATTATGATCGTTGATATAAAAAATATTCAATTGATTCAATCTTTAATGAAAATATACATTTACTAATCTGTGATTAAAATATTCGGCTTCCCGCCATAATACCAAGATGACACTTTTTTTTTACATTGTCAGTGTCATTGTTTTTTTTTGAACTCTATGCCTACTTTTTTAAATTTTGACAATTATTATCTGTGGGGAAAATTCGATCGATATTTTTTACAAGGATTTTAATTATTTCGTATCGTCTGCTTTTTCGTACTGTTTTCATGTATTCGTGTCGTTATTCTTTTTAATCATGTTAGATGTTTGGAGAACTGTTAATTAACTGTCTTTTTGTGCAAAAACTTGAGTTTTCCTTTCTCGCTTTACTACATAATACCTGACCATGACATCTACAACCACTATTGTAAATTTAATGTTTTTCCTCACAGTCGAAATGAAAAATAGTATGTTTAACTCGGGTGAAAGCACCATTTCACTCTCGAATTATTGGCGCTCTCACTTCGTTCGAGCGCCAGAAACATCTCGAGTGAAATGGGTCGCTTTCTCCCCTTGTATAACAATCTACTATTTAAATAAACGTCTAACGTTTCGAATGCTTTACACTTTTACAGCATCCGTGGTCACAGGCAGACTATCCCAGATATTAGTTTTAGGATCACTGTCCGTCTCTTTTCTGCTGAGGAGACAAAAAGAGAAAGACTACAATAATTAGGTAATGTAATACCACATGTCTTCTTACTTTTCCCGGTGTTTTTGGATGATTTTAGTATTTGTTTGATGTCTTTTCATTTTTCGTTGCTATTTCTACTTCCGCTGGATTTCTAAACTGTTAGAAGTTTCTAAATGATTATTGTCTGTATCTTAAATTTCTTTCAAAAGAATAAACTTTCAAAAAGATTTAGTCCTAGAGAATGCTGTCAAGAATTATTATTATGCCCAATGTATGACAGAGTAGGGACCTCTGTTAACGAATTTATAATCTATGGACATCGTACACGTGAGGAGTAACGAGTTATTTACATTTAATTACGAGTTAAAAACATTTCTACATGGACTTATACGAGAGTTGTGCCAAAAATATTATTTTTCAGTGGAATTTATTAATATTGACATAATATATTTTATGTGCAACTGAGCGAACATTCTGTATATCAGATAACTATAAAAATTAGACATAGTACTTTAAAAAAACAGCACTATGTTCCTTTTTTAATCAGTCAGGTATCAAACGAATGCCGAGAGTCGCATAACAATGGAATTTTTATTGTGTCTCGTTTACACATACTTGACGAGTTAATGTTGTCATAATTACTATGTGATGTGATGTGCAATAAAGATTTCTAGTTTCTACCAACTCTCAATTAATTTCAATTTTTATATCATGAGTCACACATTCAAATTAATATTTAAGTATTTGAATTGGTACTATTACTAAAATACGACACGGATATACTAGGTCAATTTTATTAAATTCGACTGAAAAACATTAATTACCAGTTTCCCGTATATTGAAACTTAATTCCTTGTCACATGAGGAATTAACTATGTACGGACAACTGCACGTCAAGGTAAACACTGCGGTATCTTAAGCAGTTGTAATGAGAATTTGTCTTCAACAAAAATATATTAACTGTGCTGGTGACCGTACTATGTTTAATGAAGTAACAGATTTTTACAAATCCCAACTGTTCACATATACGAGGAAATAATAAATAAATATGCGCCAGACAACACACCAACTGTCTGGTTTCATGGTAAGGAATTTCCTTCCTTGTGTCACGAAGTATCAGACAACGATTATGACGGGGGCGTCTCCCATAAATACTAAACACATATAACATCCATGACAGGTACAAATGTTCGTGCTCATCACACAAAAATTTGCCCCTCACGTGATTCGAACTTGCGACGGCCGGCATAATAGTCAGGAGGCGCTAACCAATACACCAAACGCGTCGTCTAACATATGAATATGTGACAAGAAATTGAGCATCAACATATGAGAAATTGGTTATACGAGTATTTTATTTAATTATTCATTATCATTAGTTGCCAATTTACTATATTTAAGTACATTTTTGCTAAACCCAAAAAAAATTGTTACAAACTTTTTGTTATTTTAATATTTTGCTATTGAAATGGCAAGATTTATTAGAATTTATTTATTTATTTTTATGATAGACTAGCAAATACTTTTAATTAGTAAATGAACGTAAGGTTGACAATATGGTACGTTATCAAAAACTTAAATGACAGATAATACCAGTAATTTTATACAGAATCTAATTATCACATTTGCTAGTATAATATCACAAAAATAACAGTGACATAAAATCATGTTATTTATTGGCGTCGGAAACAGTTATATTTTAAACTACATTTAAATGGTAATATGCAGATCTATAATACGTATTTACAATTTGCCTAACAAATAAGTAGATACTGTGATTCTCATTTTAGTTTTTGTTTTGGATAACAGATGGCGTAAGTTTTTTTACTGTTGAAAAAATTTTAGATAGCTGACTAAATTCAACTACGAAAGATATTATTGATGTTATTATAAGTATTTTTTTGTATTTTATGGCAAACTTTAATATTTGATAAATGTGGACTATCATTGTATTATGTTGAATTGAATCCTAGATCTATTAAAAAGAATCACACTATCTAACACCAAATTATATTTACTTTTGAGTAATAACTGTCAAGTTGAGTAATATACATTAAAGTGTTTATTTCGTTTCTTAGACAATTACTCACTAGTTTAAGAATTCTAAGCTATATCAACCATACATTTCCTATTCATATGTCACAAGCTACCGACTTTAAAAATAGTTTTTTTTTACTCTTTGTAGAAAAATACACCACACTGAGTAAGTTTACACTGAGTTTTATCGATTTTAATTGAGACACCATTCGATTATTTTTTGTGTCCAAAATATAACACTGGAGTGCAAAAAAATCGGTGTCAATTCTTTTGACACTAATGCCAAATAAAAAAACGAACATAAAATCTGTTTTTCTTTAATCGAGAAGTAACTGTCAAAAATATAGATTTTTTTTTAAATCACTGGTACGAAATATTTTTCTACAAAGGCTATCACTATTTTATTATCATTATTAATATTGATAACTATTTGGTCGGACAAACGAGTAACAGAGGTAGACAATCTCCCTTTCTCTTTCACTCTATTTAAGATCTATAATATTTTGTGACGTTTAAGCCCGCAATTATAACCCGATCTTTATTTTTTTTTTAAATTAGCTGCTTTTATTTCAGTACGTACACGCGAGATGTTATAACTTATTTTAAAAATATGAAAACAATAGCACACCTTAATGAAATTTATTCATTAATTGATATAATGAATTCAGTCATTATTTTAAGAAAACACATATTTTAGTAGCCTGAATTTCCATAGTATTTAGATGAGTATCGGGTTATAAGCATGGTTTCATCGTTAATTATTAAAAAAAACTATAATAAAATCAGATTAGTCATTAAAAATTTTGACAAAATAGTGGCCTTCATTACGCATTTCATTCACCTTTGTTTTTTTAATTAAGTAACAAAAATATTTCAATTTATTATGTTAGATAATATATTTCGCTTTTTAATTTGATGGATAAATAATTTATTAAACCTTAATTCTAAATAACACTAACATTAACATAAACTAAAAATAACTAATGCAAAAAATATGTACACTTAAAAATAATATCACTATAAAGAAAATACGTTATTCAAACGTTGATATGGCAACACTAAGAAGCTTTAACATACGTAAATATCTGCTTAAAACCCAAAAATTGTGTTGAAAACAAGTATATACGTTTTTTTCTACATTACAGATATGACTTTATTGTCAAGATTAACGTTCTCTATACTACGGTTAAAGTTTTTTACACTCGAAATAAATTTGGGCAGATTGCTAGGTCTTGGAAACTTAGCTTGTAAGTAACCCAAATTCTTTGATCGTTGGTGTGATTATCAAAAAAAAATTGAGTACTACAAATATACATGAATTCATATTTCTAATTCTTATGATAACGACTACAGAGATTTTTACTAACCTACATTTTATTATGTCAAGGATTTTAAGCAGATTTAGATGTTTACTATGAAACAGTGATTTGTTAAGTGTGAATACAATAAAATACTACTTTGTTATTTTTATCAGTATTAAAAATAACTTATTTAAATTGATTGCAAGTGCTGATAATAATAATATATTTATTTATATAAATACATTTTAATTGATTGGCTAATAATGTATCTTAATTTAAACCTGGTACAAATGATATGTTGTATCTAATAGATGCAAATCTTATAACCATATTAAGCATGAAATATAACAAAGTAGTATTATATCATATCCATCTAATTTAGATTAAGTATTGGTGTAAGGCACTATCCTATCGTCATTCACTACCATATTTAATCGTGCTTTAGGTTTGAGTGAATATCTTTGCTGCCATTTGAAACCATGATTAAAAATAAGTACCAAGAAAAATGTTTTAGAATTCTCATTGATATCGCAAATTACTGATTTTAATTTTGTTTGTTTGATTTAAATTTATAAAAATATTTTAATTTTATTCATTAAAACGCATTCACTCTAAACCGAGCCACGAAATAAATAACGGTATTTAACAACTAACGCTCTCGACGTTATCGTTTGCATTCACATCACTATCAATCGCCGGCAAATTATCTATGACAGATTTTAACGTCTCAATGGTATCGTTATTACCATTCCTCTCAGGCGATAACTGTGAATCGTTACCCGCGTACCTGCCGTTATCGGTAACGTTATTGTTATCGTTGCTATCTTCGTTATTATTCAATTTTAAATCTAAGTCACTTGTGAGATTTTTATTTACATTGCTTGTATTAGCAATACACGTTGCGTTTTCTTCGATACGAGCATTACCGTTATCGATAACGTTACTGCTGCTACTCACACTCATAACGCCTGCGTTATTTTCATTAACGGTAACGTTATCGAAACCGTTATTATTACCGCTAGATTCTCCAATCAAACACAATCCTGCCCCGCCACTGGCTACGTCTAAGATACCGATAACGTTATTCGCTGCGACCTCAGTGTCTATGACGATTCGTCCCTCGGTCATAGCGATACCGTTGCCCGTTATAACGGTGCTGCTGTTACCTGTGCCGAGGTCGTCGTAGCAGGGCGGCATCTCGATGTTGCTCCTCGCTTCTTCGTCTACGCTGTTGGTTCTGTTTAATCTGTCTCGGCTCAGATATTCGGGTGGTGGACCGTACAGTTTGTATCTGAAATTAAATTGTTTAGATTATGGCTACCTACGCTTCATAAAACATTTATTATTTGAACTCGAATTCTAGTTAAAGAAAGATTCTAATGAGGCTACGCGATCCAAATTGAATTAAGAACTGTTTGAGTGAACGAGTCACTATGAATGAAATAACGTGTCAGTATGACTAAATGAGTGAATGAGTCAGCATGACTGAATGATGGAACGAGTAAATTAGAATAAATTATTAAGTAGCATTTTTTTATATGATATGGGTTGGCTCTTGTCTCTAGACTATACTAAAAGCATAGACAGGGAAGAAGATGAAGCGAGCTCACCCAGAAGAAGCCAGTTCACTCTTTTTTTGAAAATAACAAGACCGATGGAAATACAGATGGAAATAAATGAATTAACGTATCCGTGTAAAATAATGGAATACTTATGGTAGCTAACTTACCTCATTGCTTCATTATAAGGCGGCGGGTGACTCCCGTGCGAGAGCGGCGGATAGTTCTCAAAGTTCCCTCCCAACAGTCTAATGGTTCTTCCATTCAGCGTGTACGTCTCGCTCGAGTTGAGCCGAACGAAGTCTAGATCGTCGATGTTGATTTCGGCAACGTTCGGCGTGTCTGGGCGAGTTTCGGCGCGGCCGAAACGAGGTATACTGAGTTGGAACCGGCCTAGTTGGAGGGTTAGTCTGGGAATGAAAATATACAATTAAATACGTAGATAATCTTGATAGGCAATATTAAGGGGAATTAAAAAAAGCATAGAATATAATTGAAATTGATGTTAAAATAGTCTCTCTAGCCGATTTCGACTACGATGGTAAGTCACAACGACCAACCGACTGCGTGGGATATATTATAGTGCACAAGTGTGTGCGCAAACACAGGTGAGCTCTCTTTCTTTTAATTCTCATAGCCCGAAGGGCCAGGAATCTGACACGACCGGTGAGAGATCACGCACAGGATCAACGGTTTAACGTGCTACCCGAGGCACGGGGGTGAAACACCGCCAACTTCCAAACTCCGGGCTTCCGTGAGAATTACTGAACAGAAAAACCCAGGTACATATTTTTGCCCGACCCGGACCCTGGCGCAGCCGTCGCTTTAAAATGCGACCCTCTAACCGCTGCGCCAAAGAGGCATACTACCTCACACTTGCGGTAAGGCCTATGCCTTTGCACTCACCTATGCCGGTCCGGGTGCTCGCTGTGGTTGAGCATGGGCGCCCCCTCGCAGGCGCCGCCGCCGGCGGGGCTGCGGTAGTCGGCGGCGCGCGCGGGGGAGCCGGCCGAGGGCGACGTCACCGCGGTCATCTCCACCTCCGCGCACTGGGTTGGCACCTGGTATGGAATAGGCAAGGCGAAAGATTTTGAAATCCTCTTCCGTAATGCAGATAACCATCTACTGTTTACAACAAAACCTTTATTTCGGTAATAAATTTAAGATTTTAGAAATTTAAAGCCATTTTTATAATCATTTTTAAATATTGCGCGAAAACAGCTCGCCGTGTCATGGCGTCGTATGTGACGTCATACTTACGTAAACGTGAAATTTGTTGGGTGTCGTTATTGATGTATTTTTGCACTGAGGCACTGCACACTACTTATAAACTTTAGAATTCATTTTTAACACAAAAAATACGCAGTGTGTTTGTAAACAAATTTCACGTTTACGTAAGTATGACGTCACATACGACGCCATGACACAGCGAGCTGTTTTCGCGCAATAATTAAAAATGATTATAAAAATGGCTTTAAATTTCCAAAATCTTAAATTTATTACCGTAATTAAAGTTTTGTTGTAAACAGTAGATGGTTACCTGCATTACGGAAGAGGATTTCAAAATCTTTCGCCTTGCCTATTGTGTAAAGCAATCGTATACATTTGACAGTTCAAAACGTACGGTATGGTCTGTCAAACCCTTTGTTCTTTGCCGTTGGACAGATCATTCATCAAACGTCGTCGATCGACGATCGTTTTGAACTGTAAAATGAATACGATTGCTTTACACTATCGCCCCTCTGAGTGGGGAGGGTGGGTGATAAAAATCTGTCTTTTAAATATTCGTCATTATCAGCCAAAAGACATCCACTGCTGGACATAGGTCTCCCCCACGTTCACTTTCAAATGTTAAGTTCCTCTAATTATAGTGATTAAAAGATTTTTACGACAAGTTCTGGAGCACAAAAGCTTTTCTAAACATTCCAATTTGACGTTCGAAATTTGAAAGTTTGGTTGGCTACAGTTTTTCATCCACCATTTCTATAATATTTTAGTAATGCCGGTAACTGCACTTTTAAAAATGCCAAATCTACTGTATTACCCAGACAGTGCCATTTATAAGTAGATGGTTATTAATAAATACACATAGAAACTCATTAAATATCTAAAATATACTATTAAAATTGTGTTTATAGTAATTTTGCGTTTTTCTATAAATATGACTGACTGTTTGGACCAACATTGCTATATCTTACTCTGTGCTAAAAAAAGTCTCAATACTTTGACTCACCTGTCTATACCGCGACGAGAAGACCGAGGTCAAAGCTGAGAGTCGCGTCCGCCGCTCGCTGTTGGTCGGGCTGGCAGACCCCGTCGATATGGCACACTGATACAAATTATAAAATATATGCCTCACGTAGAAAGGTCTATTGTTAAAGTTTGAAAGTATTTTAGTTTAAAGATACAGGCTGTTTACTCCACGGAGAGTAATGTAATCATAAATTGTACTCCTATTTAATATTTAAGATGTTTTAGTATTTAAGATTTTTTCCGTATACAGAGTGTAAAAAAAATACGAGCCAAATTCAAGGGGGTTGTTGTCAATAGAGAATAGAATACAGGAAAAATAAAAATAAAATTTTAAGAAAATTTTGTAAAAAAAATTCAAGGTTATTATTATTTTCCATTTTTCTAAACGCGACTCTTAACCGACTCCTTGAATTTGGCTCGTACTTTTTACACACTGTGTAGAATTTTAAGGATCCGTGGCCATTTTATCTTATAAATAATCTTATTCTTTCCTATACAGGCTGTAAAAAAGTAGGAGCCAAATTCAAGGGAGTGGGGTTAAGAGTAGAGTCTAGAAAACCCGAAAAAACTTGAAAAAATTTTTTTTTTAAAATTTTTTTAAATATATTTTTTAATAGCTTTTAGCTTTCTAATAAGTTTAATTGCCATTGACTCGAAAAGAAGAAGAAGAAGAAGAATAGCTTTTCTGTATTCCAAACTCGATTGACAATTTGGCTCGTACTTTTTTTGCACCCTGTATTTATTATTGTTATTATAAACACTTTAAAAAAACTCGAGTTACTTCAGTAAAAACCTCGAAAATTACGGTTACAGACACTTAACATATAAAATAAATAAATATGCGACAGACAACACACCAATTGTCTGGTTTCGTGGTAAGGAATTTTCTTCCTTGTGTTACGAAGTACCATACAACGATTATGACGGGGGCGTCTCCCATAAACATAACATCCATGACTTAGGTACAAATGTTCGTGCTCAGCTCTGGACACGCGTCCATCTCGTCAAAGACACTAAAATAAACTATAATCATTTTAATATTTATTAATTGTCTATTGTAAATTGAATTGAATTGCACTAACATAGTTTTAAGCCTACATTGTTACTAACACTATAATATGGACCCTGGTTCGAAATAAACATATTTTATTTATTTTATTCATCACACAAAAATTTGCCCCTTGCGGGATTCGAGCCCGCGACGGCCGGCGTAATAGTCAGGAGCGCTAACCAATACACCAAACGCGTCGTCAAACTCACCTGGTTATCCCGCGTCGGGCTCGCTAAAGGGGAGTGATGCTCCAGCAGTTGTGCTGAATAGCACGGGGGGAAGCGATGACGCTGTGGAGAAATATTAACTTACAATAAACTTAAAATAAACTATAACTTAGCTTTCTTCAATCTAATTGATTCTTAAAATATTTGTAAAAATATTTCCCTTCAGATACTGTGAGAGCAATCTCACAACAGTGATGAGCGTTTGCAAAATTCAACAGGCTAGTTAATGTGACGGTGGCCGAGTGGTATAGGCATACGCCCGGATAGCGTACCACACAGGGTTAGATTCCTCGTCTGTCACATAGTCACGGATGCTTTTTACGAGTGCAATTTGTATTATTAAGTTTGTATAGTGACAAAACACTATAAAAAAAATATAAAAATATTAACTTATTTATCAAGCGTTAACCACAAATGTTAAAAAGATTAAAAGTATCTACAAAACTTTAACTAAGGGTCAATTTATCAAATATCTGACGTAATACGTTACGTTTCAAATGATACTGAATTTTTTGAACATATTTTATTTTGTTCGACGAATATTTCCTAGGTGAGTATCGAAAAATCAGGCCTAGAAGTTTTTGTAAGAACAAAATATAATTTACAGTTCGACAAACGACATCCACAGTTAAAATAGTTTTATTTTTGATTACACTTTTTTTTGTACTTACTCAGTTATTGTTAATGTTACGACACTGATTAAATTCTCTACATTCCCAAGCAGTTGACTGGTAGATAACGCCTTAAGGCATGAATTCCGTCAAATGTACAACTTTCAGTGCAATAAATAAATGTTTACTCTTAAAAAATGTCAGACCGACAGCACGGTAGCTCAATTGGAAGAGCAGTTGGCCCGGTTAGCCAAAAAGATGCTGGTTCGAGTCCCGCCAATTTTTGTGCGCAATTTTTGGTTTCTTATTTCATCTTTTAAGAATTCAAATATGACACTGTGAGTGTTAAGAAACATTGTAAAAACCAACGATTACTCTATTTACCTGCGCCAAAGCATGGTGTTCCCTCGTCAATCGATCGGCGCGCGCGTAGCTTCGCAGCGCAGCTCGCTTCATATGCATCTTGCAGATGGCAGACACGAGCAGCACTACCGCTATCATGAATATTAGCGCGCAGGCTGCGGACAATAATATTGAAAATCAGTTGAATGAGTGAATGAGTGAGTGAATGAATGAGTGACCGGGTGAGCGAAAGATTAAATGATAATGTTAATGTAGTTTTAAATTCTGTAATTTTAATATCTTAATATTAAGTTAAATAAGTCGAATAAATCCTTTTTTTTTCTTCCTAATAAATGGTTATTCACATTTATAAATAAATGAGTAAAAGACCGTGTGAACAACGAAATTCGTTTGTGTATTATGTAAGATTTAGCATATGCATGAATGTATATGAATGAATGTGAATTAGAGTGTATAATTTAATGAATGAGTGAACGTTGTTTGATTGATATCTCTTTATTGCATATCACATAGGTTCACTACAAATTCGTTTTGAGGCGGTTTTATCGCAATAAGCGATTAACAATTAAGTGAATGATCAAATGAAGTTAGTAGTGTAAGTAAGCGAGCGTGTACAAATCAGGGAACGTGTTTGAAAACACACAGAAATGATTTGGCGCGTGTGTGTGTGTGTATTGTGTGTATGTATGTATGTATGTGTGTGTGTGTGTGTGTGTGTGTGTGTGTGTGTTTTCACTCACCGGTGACGGTGTAGATTGTGGATTGAATGAATCCGTAGTCGTCTGGCGCGTGGCGATCATCGTGAGCGGGGGGCATTTCTACTTCGAGGAATCCTGATAAAATAATACACTGTTAGCAAAATATTTACAAGTATTGGCTATAATAAAACCCCAAAAAAAAGGTGCCAGCCAGTTTATTGTTAGTACACTTAGTAGGATGCCGCAGAGCAAAGGAAGATTGATATATGGATCAATAGAAATGATAAAACTGTATTATAATTTTAGCGCCATCTATGATTATTGTGTAAGCAAGTCATACCCAAGGCTGGCAAGGCAATCTGCTGTCACGACTTATACTGAGCGGGGACCTTTTTGGCATACCTTGAGGCTTTATGTTTTTGTTATGTCTAATTTTTTTAATTTTTTTTTTGATATCTTTTGTTTTTATTATTATCCTTGCTATTTTTTTTAATAGCACCTTTTGTGTGTCAAATAAATAAATTATTCATTCATTCATTCAAAATCATTCAATAATCCTAATATGGAACGTCATTTCGTATGAAATATAGTAAGTAATACAAGCACGGCATATATTATCAATATCTATAATATAAAAAATAAAAATGAATCGCAAAATGTGTTGGTAAGCGCATAACTCAACAACGCCTGGACCAATTTGGCCAATTCTTTTTCTTTTTCAAAACAATCATTGAACTTCAACGAACATTTAATGTTCGTTGAAGTTCAATATTGTTTTGACGGCGAGAAAAATTCGAATATTTGCCGGAAAACCCCTAAAATCAGCCCTCTTCTTTATCCCATACAAACGTTTTCTAACTAAAACGACTACTCCACGAGTCAAGGAGGATAATAATTACCATAAAACGGGGCCGGGGCGGGACGGGGCTGGGGACGAAACGAAGTTCGCTGGGCCCGCTAGTCTACAATAAAATAGTAACATATCACAGACCTGGCGGGATCCGCTCGCGGCAGCAGGCGGGCTGGCGGCACAGCGGCGAGGGCGAGCGGCAGCACGCCGCCAGGGGGATGCAGCGGCCGGACGAGCAGTTGAGCCGGTCGTTACCTGGGGAAGAGCATAAATACAATTATAAATTACATGTCATGAAACTCAGAAAACATTTTACCACTTTGGAATCGTGTGTTTAAGAAATTTTTGACTTTTAAAAAATATTTCAGTAAACTCAATGTCAATTTAAAAGACCTATCCATAGACCCTATACGCATAGGTTTGGGCAAAAAAAACCTTGGAATAGAATTAAAAACCCAATGGCATGCACAAACAGTTCACATAATACCCATAGTAATTTCATCTACAGGAGTAATACCAAGAAGTTTAAACCGAAACCTTCAAGCACTTGACATTTCTGACCGAATTATACCCCTTATCCAAAAAGCAGTGATATTAAATACATGCCGTATCACCAGAAATTTTTTGTCTACTGACACTTCGATACACACTGTGTCGCTTGGCTGAAGCCCGCGTCACAAGTGTTTTACGATGGAGGAAAAATAACATGTATAAAATAATAATAAATAAATATGCGCCAGACAACACACCACTTGTCTGGTTTCGTGGTAAGAAATTTTATTCCTTGTGTTACAAAGAACCAGACAACGATTATGACGGGGGCGTCTCCCATGAATACTTAAAAATGCATATAACATCCATGACTTAGGTACAAATGTTCGTGCTCATCACACAAACATTTGCCCCTTCTGTCATCTATCCAGATAAAGCTATCGCGGCCTCAAAGACACAGCTGTACCAAAACCGGTTAAGTGCGTGTCGGACCCGCGCACTGAGGGTTCCGTGCCACCCTTAACTGAATTCAGGGTCCACTTACTTTCACTTAACGAAAACATCACAATATATTGCGACGGCAAAAATAACTTTGTTTTTCATAGTGTTTGTATGAAAGACAAAGTTATATTTGCGGTTGATAAAAATGTGCAATATCTCAAAAACTACTGGTTCGATCTCCTTCAAACCAATTTTCGTTGCAAGTTTTTGTTGAGATCTACATCATATATTTTTTTCAAAATTTTCACATTCTTAGTTCAAAAGTTAGATGGGGGGGGACGCCCATTTTACCACTTTCGAAGCGTCTATATCTCAAACCTTACACTTTTAGAAAAAATGGTTTTAGAAACCTCAACATCATTTTAAAAGACCTATCCATAGACACCCCACACGCATAGGTTGGAGTAAAAAAAAATTTTAGGTTTTAGTTTCATGTATGGGAGCCCCCCCTTAAATATTATTTTTTCTTACTTTTTGTATCTGAATCGGAAAGCGGTGAACAAATTACACCTACCTACCAAGTTTCAGCTATGTGATGCTTATAGTTTCAGAATAAAGTGGCTGTGACATACGGACGGACAGACAGACAGACAGACAGACTTGACGAAACTATAAGGGTTCCGTTTTTTGCCATTCGGCTACGGAACCCTAAAAACACGCTCATTCATTCAATTTATATTTACTAGTTCATTCAGATATTTTCACATTAGTTCAAATAATCATTCAGTAAATCGCTCACTCATTCATGGATTCGGCAATTCTCCACACAGTACCGATACCTCATCGTCCCAATACTCGCCGTCTATTACAAACATACAATAAAGCGCACACAAATCTATGACCCAGCACTTTGTAGTATAGCAACACATCTTCCTTCATTTTGAATAAAAAATCTCTGCCTGATAGCGCGATGCAGCTTCACCTAACGCCATCTGTGATCATATTTTAGGAACTAAACACTTACGTGCGCAAGGCAGTTCCCCGCACAGCGACGGCGCCTCGTCGTCTCCATATGGACCATCTCGTATACACAATATCGCTCACAAACCTATCACCTAGCATTACACTTTAACAACAGATTCTCCTACCTTTTTAATAAAAAAAACTGCTTAACAGCGCGATGCAACGGACACCTAACGCCATCTGTGATCGTATTTTAGCAACTAAACACTCACGTGCGCAAGGCAGTTCCCCGCACAGCGACGGCGCCTCGTCATCTCCATGCAGGCAGTCCCGCCGGCCATCGCAGACGTACGCAGCGAGAACGCAGCGCGCGCCGCACACAAACGCGCCGTGTGCGCATGTGTTTGTACCTTTAAAATGAAATAATCCAATGTAAAAAAAAACGGATATGTTCGAGTCGGACCCACGCACTGAGGGTTCCGTGACACCCTAAACTGGATTCGGGGTCCACTTTTTACAGTGTTTTTACGGTTGATGAAAATGTGCAATATCTCAAAAACTACACCACTTTTCGTTGAAAGTTTTTTTTGAGATCTACATCATATATTTTTTTCGAAATTTTCAATTTCTTAGTTCAAAAGTTAGATGGGGGGACGCCCATTTTACAACTTTGGAAGCGTCTATATCTTAAACGTTAGACTTAAAAAAATATTTCAGAAACCTCAATGTCATTTCTAAGACCCATCCATAGACATCCCACACGAATAGGTTTGAGTTAAAAAAAAGGTTTTAGTTTTTTTACTTTTTGTATCTGTATCGGAAAGCGGTAAACAAAATACAGCTACCAAGTTTCAACTGTGTAATGCTAATAGTTTTAGAATAAAGTGGCTGTGACATACGTACGGACGGACAGACAGACAGACAGACAGACTTGCCGAAACTAAGGGTTCCGTTTTTTGCCACTCGGCTACGGAACCCTAAACAACGACACGTCATATTTAGGCAACCTTTCAACCGCATCTTATTATTACGTCGTCAATACCTCCTCTCTTTTTGTGTTGGGGATTAAGAATTATGTAAATTAAATGTATAATACAGTGTAACTGCTCTTTTATAGTAAGTAATTGACATTCTATATCCTTTGACCATGTGATGATTTTTATGTAATAAAAATAATTGATTCAATGACTAAATACTTAATTTGCATACTAGAAGAATGTGGTCTAGTACTACAAGCATACGGACACTATTTACACTATGTGTTTTACTCTTATTCTGAGCTAGGAATGCTGCTAAATGCTGCCATTTACATCAAGCTATAGCATTTTAACACGTTCCGGGACACTATTCCAGACACAATAGATGTTTTATTGTTTTCACACCTGTAGGCGTTCACTGTCCCGGAACGTCTTAAAATGATACATTACTAATACTAAATAGTAGTAAAAAAACTTTGTAAATAAAAAATCTGGGACTTTTTTTTATAATCTTGCCAAGATTGTGTTTACAATCGGGTTCATACACGGAACGGCTAAAGAAACTTAAAATGACTAGCTTGAGTATCCGAAGGCAGCAACTCGATTTAATGGTCCTACACAAAATCGTGCATCACACACTCGAATCCTCTGATCTGATCTGACCTCCTCACTGGCCTTTAACACTAGGGTTAATATGAGGCGTCCAATGCCTACTTTCGTCTTGCCCAGATATAGGAACAATGTCTCACGACACAACCCTGTCGCCAGAATGTGTCGCCTATATAATCAATTGCAGGACAGGCTCGATATATACGAAGCAAGCTTTTGTAAGTACAAAGCTGCAGTAAAAGTTGTCGCAGATGACCTCAGCCAAGCCACGCACAAGTAATATATTTTTTTTTTTTGCTCTTTAGTTTTAACTTTAGTTTTAATTTGATTTGTATTTGTTAATTATAGTTTAACACCGTTTACCTACGCAATCTGAGTGACGCACAGGTGTAACATCTTAGGACATTAGTCCAGTTTCTCTTAGTTTTTTAAATCCTTTGTACTATTTTTTATGATTAATGTCTGTTCATGTTACCAATAAAATAAAATAAAAATAAAAATAAAATAAACAACTTGATATAAATTTGTAACAACTAAAATCATCATAATCTGATTTAGGACTAGATTTTTTTTTAACTCCAAAACTATGAGATATTTTTTTTAATCGTACATAAGTGAGTTACAAATTTGTTTGCAAAAAATGTGAAATTTAGGCAGTTTCGTCACTACAAGCAATTTCTTTCAGTCAACCTTTGTATAAACAAATAATAACTATATACTTACTTAACGGCTGCACATGTATATACTTCGCTTGACTGAACGGAGGCGATGAGCAGATGTACCGTCCACTGTCCGACTCGGTGAGGTCGTACTTGAGCAGCCTGCTGCCCGATGTCACATTGGGGTCTATTATGTATGGTCTGGAAGAGAAGTTATACAAGGATGAAGGTTATAGAATCTTTTTAATGTTTCCCTTTTAGGAAAAATGGTTTTAGGAAGCTCTATGTCATTTTAAAAGGCCTATCTATAGACACCCAATACATATAGGTTATAGGGAATCCTATAGCGGTAAAAATGATACACCTACTTACCAAGTTTCAACTGTGTAATGCTAATAGTAGCTGTGACATATGGATGGACAGACAAACAGACTTGATGAAACTAATATGGGTTCCGTTTTTTCCCATTCTATGGCTATGGAACCCTAAAACGTTATGCTAGGTACTGATCTGCCATCAGTATGTTATAGTCTTTTAATTTTAAACTAAATGTACTGTGCCGATATAATTTAAATGACAATACAATTCAGTTAATTCAGAGATCATCTGTGACCTACAAGAACTCTTTAATGTTGCACTTTGATAACAGTGTACAGAATTTACTTTTTGCATTAGCCCATAAAGTCATGCTTATTCTTAGTATTAGTAATCTACTTTGTATAAAATTAATATATATTACTAGAGAGAGTGCCTTCATTAAAGCATAGTGGGTGCGTACTGGGTAGTAATGGTCATATTCATTTCTTGAGTTTTTAAACTTTTCCAAAAAATATTCTAACTCACAGTGTAGCATTGATATGTACAAAAATGTTGTAGAATATGATGTGGGCTATGGTTAGTATATGGAATCTCTGAAAACTGTAGAAAACATGAATATAAAGCATATTAAAACTATTTGTTAGCCTCTAAATTGATTAAAACACCTACGGATTTATTTTACACATATTTATAGTCATTACATAGTTATGGCAACTGCCTGTGACCATGGATGCTGTTAAGCATTCGTAACGTCAGGTAAACGCCTGACGTTACATTAAAAATAAATGTGAGCAAAACATATCTGTTGTGTTTAATCATTGAGTAGTATTCTTGAAACTTCAGAACTAAATATGTAATGTAGCTTCTAAATTGTTTTCTATTGTAACTCACTTGTCCATAATAGAGTTATTGGCCGGCACATAGTTCCAGTAGTACGTAAGAGCTATATCCCCTCTTAACTCGCAGACAAGCGTCAAATTGTCACCAACACGCTTGACGAGCACATCCGTGAACTCTAGCTCTCCAGGACTGTAGAGGTTCAGCGAAGGTTGTTGCTGTAACAGCATTTCTGCGATGCCTGGAATTATTTTGATAGTTATGTGAGACTTTAATCAATCATATTATATTGCAGGATGATATTTTATCGATCTCAAATTTCTTTGATGGTTTTTATTTTAGAGTTTGGTTTAAGGAATAAAGTTAGTATATGTGAACTTTTCAAGGTACAAGCTTCAAATTAACTTTTGGGTGGTCAAGAGTAGGTAGAGTCATAAACAATTTGTAGAGGAGAATAGGAGACATAATGTCATGGTGGGTAAAATTAATCCCTCTCATCTTTTGATTACACAGCTGGATTTGGCTGACAGGTAGCTGAAGTATAAAGCAATGTACTTGATGAGATTTCTGTAGGATGCTTTTTAATTAATTGTGCTAAAAATATTAGTTTCATATTACAATATAACATGAGAACAAGAAAACTTGTAAATACACTAGTACCTCTTCAGCTATAAAGTGAATAAAGCATATGAAATTGTCAGCAGAAGTGGTATCAGTGCATACTACAAACCAAAAACATATGCTATACAATGCTGAGATATTCTTTATGATAGCGAGATGCAGATGTAATTATGTTGTTTCAACTGTTGTCTACCATAAACGATAATAAAATGAGGAAATATTATGAATTCAAAATAATAAAGATAACATCTACACAAACAATATCCAGTATTTTTCTTCCTTTAGAACTTACATGGCAAATTGACTATAAAAACATCAATCTTCTCACCTACATTAAATAAGGCATACTTTCTACTCATCATATCACTGCAGATTATAGGCGTGCGAAAGTGAAAGCTAAGGCAAGACTTAAATGTTTAAAAATTTTGCAAACACCCGTTAGGTCATAAACCTAACACAATCCATACGAAAAAAAATCGCCATGTGAAATTGAGTTTTTCCAAGAAATAAAACTGCTAGGACTACTTAACCTTGTTTATAAATGGTAACCATCATTTATTCATACTGTTTAAACGTGAATCAAGGCCTTTTTGTATCGAAAAACCATAAATTAGGCGACGTAGGGACGCACGCTTTTTCAAACACGTAAACACACTTTACTAACAAAACAGGCTACAATCATTATACTTACATGATTTGGGGGTAAAAGTAAACACAATAACACTAAATAACACGAACATTATTGAAGAAAACATTTCTATTTACTTTTAAAACATTTTCACTATTGACATTCAACAATTTACGCCATTTTTGTTTTCGGTATCGATAAACGTTTCTTTACAAGGACTGTTGTTTAGTTTAGTAATTATTCTACTTTCTACTTTCAATAACGATTAAAATTAACTGACTTTTTGGTTGTCACTCATTGTTTGACTTAATTAGCCATGTATTTAAAATTAATACAAATACCTACATAATAAAAAAATACAAAGCTAGCTCAGCAATAAAATCATTACTTTTGACTGTATCTTGAATTTCATTGCCGCATTATTCGAAACGTTTCTCACGCACGCTACATTACACGCAGCAAGCAGCCTATCTATTTAACAATAAAATATAAAAAACCTACAGCCTTTCTTATTCCTGAACATAAATATAAGATAATTTGATCACGGTCTATTATTTTTCTAGTCGATCTAGCTAGCCATCTAATAATTTATTTTTCTCTATTCTAAACGATATTTAGAGTTAATGATATTTGTGTTAAACGAAACAAAACGAAACATCGTGTCGTTTTCGTTTTGTGACGTTGTGACGTTGCGAAAAAAAAAAGCGCGGGAACCTTGGAACACGAAAGGCGCGCAATTTCGATAAATTTTCTGAAAACTTGTAAAAAACCTGTACATTTTGTTTAAATTAGTCTTAAATTCCTGTAAATAGTTTGATTAGTGTGTAGTAGTGTTGGTGTGATGGGGGGTAGCAAAAAAAGGAAAAAACAGGAACCGCCTGATGGGCCTCCTGTAGGCGATTCATCATCAGAAGAAGAGGACTCATCAACAAAATACCAAATATACAAGGTACCAGGGTACTCCAGAAAGTACCCTGAAAATAGCAAAAAGTCAGAATATATTGTTTTTGTTTCCCATACAGATGAAAAAGCATTCTCCGATAAAGATCGTCTTGCCATTTCTCACGCCATACGTAAGTACTGCGTGACTGGTATCTTGCATTTAAAAGCAATTAATAAGTATAAAATTGGCATAACTTTCGATCTTTCAAATAATGCGAATGTTTTTCTACAAAACAAAAAACTCTTAGATGAACTAGGTCTTAAAGCCACCATACCAGCAAGCGACACAGAAGTAACTGGGGTTCTTACCGCAGTACCTATCGACTTATCGAATAAAATTATTTCGACTCTCATTGGCAGCTCCCGAAATGTAATTCAAGTCCGGCGTTTCATGCGACGAGTGCGAAGTGAAGGTGGCGCGGTCTCATACCAGCCTACGCAGACTGTCGCGGTGACGTTCGCCTCCACGGAGTTGCCGCAGTACGTATACCTCGACTCGTGGAGACACGAGGTAAGCGTGTACGTGCCGCCGGTCAAGCAGTGTCTGCGCTGCATGAGGTTTGGACACATCGCACAGTACTGCAAAAATGCCGAAGTTTGCTCCATTTGTACTGGAACCCATAGTTTTAAAACATGTAGCATCAATCAAAAAGACGCTAAATGCGCCAACTGTGGTGGCAACCACATTGCCATATCAAATTCTTGCCCACAAAAAATTGCAAAACTAGAAGAAAATAAAATAAAATCAAGAGCTACAACATACTCTGACCTTTTCAAAGAAAATACTTTCCCTCATTTATCAATGAGAAATATCGAAACCCAATTAGCAAACTTAACAAAATCAGAGTTCTTTATGAACATGTTAACTAACGCTGTCACCAAACTAATAATAAGTCAAAAAGACAACCCCATTAACTCTTCTACAATAAAAGAAACCCTTCATCTAACTTTCAGAAACAGCACTTCTCTTCCCAGTAATGGATCTTAACATACTGCAATGGAACGCCCAGAGCATAACTAGTAATAAAATTTTACTTTCCAAATTTTTATATGACAATAATATACATATCGCAATTATTTCAGAAACTTGGCTTACCCCTATTAAAAGTTTTAATATTAAAGGATACATAACCGAAAGAAATGATATAGGCAATAAACACAATGGAGTAGCTATTTTAATTCACAATAGTATAGATTACAATAAAATTGATACATATTCTGACAATTCTTTACAAAATATTTGTGTTAGGATAACTGTACATAATGTAGAAATAAGTATTGTAAGTTTTTACTGCCCATCAAATTCGACACCATCTTTTGATAAACTTAAATTTCAATCTTTAATTGATTCTATACCTGAACCAATGATTTTTGCTGGTGATTTCAACGCACACCATACATACTGGGGTTGTCACACAGTTGATGCTAGGGGCAGGGATATTCTAAATATAATTGACAATAGTAATTTAGTCTTATTGAACAATGGAGATGTCACGACGGTTGGCTCTCTGTCATGGCGTCCAAACGCATTAGATTTGTCTCTGGTTTCCTCTTCTCTAGCTCTTTCTTGTAACTGGTCTGTATATACCGATCCTCTTGGCAGCAGCTATCACCTTCCTGTAATTATAAAAGTCTTTGTAAATAATAATGTAAATAGAGATCTGTTGTCTAACAATAGTATCATGCATTCTCCAATTTATCCTAACTTTAAGTGTGTAGATTGGAAAATGTATGAGAAAATTGTTGATTTAGAACTGTCCAACTTCCAAATTTCTAATTACTCTCCACTTGACGCTTACTCCGCTTTCATTGGAATTTTATACACTGTCATAAATAAGTGCCTTCCAAACCACAATTTATTTGCGTCTTGCCCTATTACTACTAATAGTAGTAGTACTAGTACTGGCACTACTACTATTAATAGTACACCTAAGAAAAAGAACAAAAACCCTCCTCTTCCTTGGTGGAACAAAACATGTTCAGATGCTGTACAAAAATCGAAATCGGCATATGTTGACTTTAAAAATAACCCCTCAGTTGAAACTTATATTGAATTTAAACGTTTACAAGCTGTTAAAAAACTCACCTTGAAAACTGTTAGATCTAATAGCTGGATAGAATTGTGCAACTCTTTTAACCGATGTACTCCCTTGTCGAGAATCTGGAATTTTATGCGAAAGTTCAATAAAACATATTCCTGTACAAATAGTGATGATAGTTGGGTTCTAGATTTTCTTCATAAGTACACGCCTGATTATGTGAACAACAAAACAAGCAGTATTCCTCCCGATAGTATTACTAACTCTGTAAATAGTTTTATGACTGTTTTCTTTACCAAACAGGAATTAATTGCTGCCTTATATTCCAGAAAAGATAGTGCCTTTGGTCTTGATGGTATTCCTTACATTATGTTGAAAAAGCTTAGCAGCAAAGGATTAGACACGCTTTTGTTAATTTTGAATAATCTTTGGCTAGCAAATGATATACCACATTCATGGAAGTCTGATTGTATAGTTCCCATATTGAAACCAAATAAGCAGCGATCTAGTCCAGACTCTTATCGCCCTATCGCACTAACATCTTGTGTAGGAAAAGTTTTTGAACAGCTATTAAAACAAAGACTGGAATTTTATATAGAAAAAAATAACCTTTTACCTTGTAATCAATACGGCTTTCGTAGAGGTATGTCTGCTCGTGAAAGTATTTGTCAACTGCAGCTTGATATTCAAAGTAGTTTAAATAAAAATGAATTTTTGTTGTCTGTATTCTTTGATGTTGCTGGAGCTTTTAACAGTGTAAATATTGATGTTTTGGGCAATGAACTACTTTGCATTGGGATTCCAAGTAAAGTGGTACATTGGATTCAAAATTTTTTGACAGAACGAGAAATATTTGTTAAATATAATGGTTTGCTATACGGTCCAAGATATGCTTCAGTAGGCACAAACCAAGGTGGGATCTTGTCTTCGTTAATTTTCATTCTTTATATTCGTCGTTTGAATATAGTCTTGGGCTCTGATGTAAAAAATCTTCAATTTGCCGATGACTTAGTAGTTTACACATCTGGAAAAAGTTTGGCTCATGTTACAACTCTTGTTAATAAGTCATTGGAAGGTTTGTCTTCTTATTTCTCATACTTAAATCTTGAAATTAATGCATCAAAATCAAAGCTATTAGTATTTGGAAATCTTTGCAATTCTACCCCTGATATTATCTACAATCAAGTTTCTATTCCTGTCTCTCATGAAGTCAAGTTCCTAGGTGTAACTTTCACTCAAAACCTTTCTTGGAAAAAATACATTGATTTATTAGCTTCTAGAGCTAATAAAGCCTTCAATATTTTAAAATCATTATGTAGAACATCTTGGGGAGCTGATCCTAAGATACTGTTAATGTTGTACAAATCTTTGATTCGAAGTCATTTTGAATATGGTTTCCTTTGTTTTGCTAATGACAGTAGGCTGGTTGATGTCTTAGAAAAAATACAAAATAAAAGCTTGAGACTTATAACTGGGGCATTTAAAAGCACTCCCATAAATTCAATGCAAGTTGAATGCAAACTTCCTCCTTTATATATAAGGTTCACATATTTAAAAGAGAGATTTTTACTAAAACTTTACAGTAAAACTAATAATCACCTATTTTCAAACTTAAAACTTGCTCCACCACTTCCCACACGTAAGCCTCTTTACATATTACAGGGCTTCATACAATTGTTAAATTTTCTTAAAACATTGCATATACATAGGTCTTCTGTTCTGCCATGTTATGTTGGTGTCTTTCAAAACCACTTTCCTGCAATCAACATTATTATTGATCATAATTTGTTCTCAAAAGAAGATGTTTATAGTAAATTCTCTGAATTTGATGACTGTAGATTTATCTATACTGATGGGTCCAAAACTGAGTCTGCTGTTTCTTTTGCTGTTTTTGATAGTTTGTTAAATAATGGTACTGGTTATAAAATAAATTCAAACACAAGCATATTCACAGCTGAGGCTGTGGCTATTCTTGCTGCTTTGAAACATATAAAACACAAAAATAGTGGTTGTCTTAAATGGGTAATAGTCAGTGATAGTATGAGTGTTTTGAAAAATCTTAAAAATAATAAATTTAATGCTAACTCTAACTATTTGATTGTTGCAATCAAACAGTTATGGTTGGAATTAATATCAATAAATAATATCAATGTCTCATTTATGTGGGTACCGTCGCATGTTGGTGTCATAGGTAATGAGAGAGCTGACTTTTTAGCTAGAACCATAACAAATTGTGCTACAATAGTTCCTGATTCCAGTAGTAATCTAGATGTCCATGTACCTTGTTCTGATATTGTTCCCCTTTTGAAGAAAAGGTCCATTGACATTTGGAAAAAACAATATAGTCATATAATTCAAATTGAAAAGAAAGGTCTGTGGTATAATGAGTGCAATGTTAAAATCGGAGATAAGCCCTGGTTCTGCAAAGGTGACACCTATTTAAACAGAAAGTTTTACACTTCTATTCTGAGGCTTCGTTTTGGACACTGTAATTTAAATTTTCATCTTTTCCGCTTGAAAATGGTTGATACCTCTCATTGTAATTATTGTGATTCTGCAGTAGAGCAAACTCTATCACACATATTCTTTGTTTGCTCGGCCTTTGGCATTCAGCGCCTTGTGCTTATGGACGAGCTTATTGATATTTATGGCAAGCCTGTTATGGTACCGCGCTCCATCCAAGCTCTTCTTGTAAATAGACTGACTTACATACCTCTCTTCAAATTCGTTCTTAGTACGGTCGGTAGAATCTAATGTTTTTGTAAATATTTGTACAGTCCGTAATGTTGTAAAGACTTATGTTTAATTGCTGTTGTGTTGTGTATAACTTGTTGTATCTTATCTCGTTGTCGACATTTTTGACTTTGACTTTGACGTTTAATACGCGTCGTTTCGTTTTGTCTCTTCCCGGATATGAATTTTGATCTCACGTAGATTGCTGATAATAACCTTACTGGAATTTACTTATATTTTGTTTGCAAACAAAAAAATGAATTGATTTATCTTAGAAATGACTATAATCACGGATATGATGACATGTTTTTAAAATACTGAAGACTTAATTTTCCCCAAATTTACTCAAGAAATGAACAATCTTATGATGTTTACTTCACTGGTTTTTACCAGTATTTCGTTATCGCACGAAAAAATACTTATTTATCCTGAAAATTTACTGAATTCATGGATATTAAACTGAAGACTTAGTTTCCCCTAAATTGACTGAAGAAATAAACTAACCTATGACAAGGCAGCATGGTCCTAAGACCTTAGCCTGTTCCTTAAGGAACAAACATACAAAAAAAAAAAAAAAAAGTTGTGACGTTGCTTAGATTGACATTGACAGCAAAAAAAAACCTTTGAATGAAAACTGATAAAATCCATTAAAATTAATTAGAACACTTATCGGTTCTTAAATATACTGAAAAGAAACGATGGATATTAACAGGCTTCCCAACGACAAAAAATTGCAGCTCTGCAGATGGTATTTCAAGGGTAATTTTTAATTTTATTTCTGAATGTTTTCTTGTTTGTATCAACGTTGATTGATCTTTTTTACAAAATTTTAGTTGGCTGCATGTTCCTCCCATTCGTGTGGGCTGTGAATGCAGTCTGGTTCTTCAAAGAAGCATTCGTAAAACCGCCATATGATGAGCAAATGCAGATAAAGAAATGTGAGTCATATTATTAAGAATGTTCATGTTTACATAGGATGTCAGAGTTTAATTAAACTGCAGATGGTCGTATTAGACTCATAACTGATTAACGGGGAATAAGAACAAAGAAAATCGCTTGCTTAACAATGTTACATTGCTACAAATAATACAGTAATCCGTTTATCACTTGATGACTTCCAAGTTAATTAATTATCTGTGCATGTTTTGCAAGATATAATTTATATAATATTCATAGGGATACATACATACATTCCCCCTCCAATACAAAAAAAGAAGGTTAGGTTAGGTTAGAACTGCGACCACACAGCGCGCGAAGGCGAGTGAGCCGCCGAGTGCCATTTTCTAGTGTTTTGTTATCGTCTTGTTTAGGAGAGGAGGGGGGATCACCTCTCGGGAGGGGTGGGACCCCCCTTCCTCCCCTCAGAGGGATGTTTGGGTGAATTGATTGCATTTTTAGGTTACATTTTCATATTTTTAAAAAATATATATCCGAAACTATGCATTGCCGTGGGGGAGGAGTGGTGCGGGGGGGTAGGCCCCCCCACCCCCTTTCATCCCCCTCCCCCCTTAATTCGTGGACACACAATGGAAATTCCTACCGCCATAGTTTTAAGCCTATCAAGCCTAGTCCAGGTTTAACAGTGTTGTATTTATAAGTTATCTTCTCTTCCAGATGTGTTGATAAGTGGCCTTGGAGCCCTAGCATGGGGCATAGCTCTAGCTGCGTGGGTAGCCATATTCCAGCTTCAGCGGGTCTCGTGGGGAGCCACGGGAGACTCTCTTTCGTTCATAGTGCCTCTCGGACGAGCTTAATTAGATACAGAAGTAGGACCTTAAGAACTTATTCTGGTGTTTAGATTACATCTGTTGGACTTACATTGAAAAGTGCATATTTTATTTCTTGTTGGTCTAATACAGGGTGATATAAATTGCACTTGTAAGAAGCAACTGTGTCAGACAAGGAATCAAACCACCGACACATTTTGAAAATAGTTAACAATCTACCAGTTTACAATTATTTGTTTTTATAGTTTTTTATCACTATTCAAACTTAATAATTTAAATATTAAAAAGTTGCTTTTTATAAGTGCAATTTATATTGATAAGTTTTTATACTGACAAAACACTATAAAACAAATCATTATAATACAGGGTGATTCAAAATGTAAAATCTGATGAAGTGGTTTTAGAGAAGTTAAGTTTTTATTGTCATCTTCTATGATCTTATGGTATATTTCGTCTGTTTATTTCCACAATTCCCTAGAAAACGTGAAATATTATGTGTTTTCGATTAATCACCTTGTGAATAAACCACTAGAATAAGTTCTTATGATGATAAAATAAATAACTAAAACATTCTTCTGTAGATGCAGCACAGTATGACAACTTTTTTAAACAACAACTACATAAAAAAATAAAATTCATGCTATCATCACTATAGAATTCTATTTTAGTACTTATATTATATACTTGTCAGTCAAAATATCTAATTTTCATAATTCATTACCTAAACATAAAAGTATTCATTATTTTCACCCTGTATAGTATTAAAGACTTACAATGTCGGCTAAATAAATTAAGCTATAATTTTGTTGTTAAGTTGTAAATATGTAATAATTTATTAAAAAATAAAAGGCAACAAGATTCTATTATCAAAACTGGCTTTATTTTCTTTTATAAGTCTAGCATACTTTTGTACATTATATACAGTAAAATTGGCTAAATAATACATAAAATATCCAATCAAAGGGGGTCATGAACAAATGCACAATCATTATTAATTTCATTGGTTTAAAAAAAGAAATGTACATCCTCTTCAATTAGGCTTACGACATTAAATTTAGCCGCTCAGAAAATGCTATTTTGGCACGAAATGTATGGAAGGAATATCAATGTTTCTGGCTTAGACAATCTTCCTTTACATTTTATGTCAATATAAAACGTAAAAATAACATTATTTGAGCGGCTAAATTATAGATTAGATACCAAAAAGCATCTCTCTACTTTCCCTCTCTTTGACATAAAGATAAGAAAGGAATTAGGCATATGATAGAGTATCAATTCAATTATGAATGTAAAACTGTTATATTAATTTAATAGTGTCATTGATTATGGTACACCTGAAAATGTTGTGAAAATATTTTCGGACTGCAAAATGTTAGGTTTAAAAAAACCCTGATGTTAAATTTAAAAAAAACTATTGTTTCTACAAACACTTAAAACTTTGGCCTGGGTAATACTATAAGTTCGAATCATGATTTGTATTTAATCTTATTAACTTAAAACGCACAAAAGATATCCCCATTCTTACAGGAAACTGGAATGCTAAAACTGTTAAAATCTCTGTGTCGGGAGATTCCATAATTGTCAAAATAATAAAATTAAAACTTAAATAAAAATGCTTGTCTCGAGTTTTCAAATGCCCGGTGCCTTTATTGTTATGAAAATTTTTACCCTGATATTCAAACAAAATTTAAAATACTAAGCACTATCAATCAACCGGAGTTTTGGAAAAAACCACTGACAAGAGCCTAGCTCTTATCATCATCATGGTTGAAGCCCTTTGTACATCCTGTATTTTATAAAGCCCAAATCAGTCACACGTTAAGCACTGGAAATAACTTCTTTTTGTGTTCATTTTGAGTTTTAAAACAAAGCAGTATGATTGAAAATTCTTTGTTGATATTGTAATTACTAAGAGAAAATTCTGGGCTGCTACGTTGTAATTTCTCAATTATAAAATTCCTCCATATGGGTTTCCATCGACACGCTAAGAAGAAGAAGAGAAAATTTAGATTTCGAATAACCCTTTCGACATTGGCAAACGGTCATTTTTTTTTACTTTAAGAAAGGTTATAGAAACACATCGGTCTGTGCGAATCGAGACAAATCGATTAAAATAAATGATAAATAATCGATAAAATCGTATCTTTTAATAATACTTAAGTAATAATAACTGCGTTCTGTTTTGACATTGAACAACTTTGTCATCATTAAAATAAAACTTGTATTTTGAATTGAATTTATCACTATTTTCAGCTTGGGTTAAAATATGAAAAAACATAAAAATGCTTATTTAAATTTGTCAGCCTGTATATTTCTGCTGTTTATTTGAACTTTAGATTTTTTTGCAGCAAAATAAATAATAGATAAACTTAGTTTTAACTAGTAGAAGTTGGAAGTCACAAGAATACAGTCAAATCACTGAATATGTCATCGCCTAAACATACAGAATGTTTTTCAGATTTCAGATACATATTTCGCATCTTAAATGATATTTTTTTACTCAGATATCGATTAATTCCGAGTAAATCTTTAATTTGAACACGATAATTGAAAATAACACCCTGTATAAGTAAAAAAGATATATAATAAAGCCACCTAGAGAATGTTTATTTTTAATTTTTAAATTAATCGAAAGAATGACAAACTTTCTGGATTTGACAAATTTCGTATACGTTTTCTGTCAAAAAACTTCAAATGTACATTCTCTGGACGGCTAATCTGTAAATAATTTACACACTTATTCTATCCTGACGGCCCGCGGCGTAGCTAGCCGCCTCTCTTGACGGTATTTCACTATCTCAGCTTTCACTATCCTGTAGGAGAGAAGGAATGTGTCATCCATTAGTAGTCATATCTGGGCTGTAAAAGTTTTAAATGAAGTCTAGGGTAGTAATAATCTCTCTCGATAAAAATCGCAACTGCAGCGCCCCCTGGCGAATGACACTTTAATACCTATCTAAGAACCATCGCCATTAACTCGTCAAGTATGTGTGAACGAGACACAATAGAAATTTCATTATTATGCGACTCCCGGCAGTCGTTGATACCTGACTGATTAAATTACAAATCCACTGCAGAAAACTGCATGTCAATCGGTCAAGCCGTTCTGGAGATACATGTGAACAGAGTGAATAAGGAATAAGGTTACAATTCAGAAGATAATGATGATGATTTTAACCAGCGGTAATAGATGGTGATAAAATATAATGATTAAGTTATTTTAATGGTGGTGATTGAGATGTGTGGTGATGACGATTGAGATGTGTGGTGATGATATTTATGGTGGACGGTGATGATTATCTCTATGGACAGTGATAATGATTTGTGTTAAATAAAGGAATGATAAATTTTAAAATGGTGAAGATAGTGCAAATTATGGAACGGAACTTTTTTAATAAGTAAGTATTTTTTTTTGAAAATGGTAACTAAAAATATATATAGATTATGGATGGTGATGATGACTAACCTCAAAAGCAGTAGTAGCGCCAGAGCGTCGCAGGCGATGAGCATGTAGAACACGTAGGACCAGTCGCCGGCCGACGACACCACGCCGGCCAGCATGGGGCCTATGGCTGCTCCTGAAAAATTATTCAAAAGTACAAATTTAAAAAAAAAACCTCGAACCGTCATATTTAAAGTCAAGTAGTCAAGGAGACATGATTCGGGCACATTTATTAAAAAAAAATCACAGTATATTTGACGTTCATAAGTGTCATTTCATGACCTAAATTGAAATGAAGATTTTTAATTTGAATTAAGTAATTAATTAATTCATGGGTTGGCGCAAGGGTAAAAAAATAATATACTATTTTTTATTTTTATTTTCTCTATCTATCTAACAATTATACGTACCCACGCTCCCGGTGCCATCGATTATGGCAGTGACCGTGGCGAGAGCTTGCGAGTTCCCCGCGAGACAACTGTGGGTACCTGAGAAAAACGTTATTTTATTAATAGGCTAGTTGACTAAATTTCAAAAACTCGATAATACCTTATCTTAGTAAATATATTAATCAAATAGTTTGATATTTTTGAAAATATTCAACATTTACATGATTCATTTATGATTTCAAAAATTAAATTTGAATGGGTCTTGAAAACGGTCGAACTGACATGGCGTACTAAATGACGTCACGGGCGGTTCGAAGTCTTTTTGACAGCAAAATACTATGAAGAGTTGTCAATGACAGCAAAAAAGACATTAACAAACACAACCAAAAATAACCAGCGAAATCGGTCCAGCCGTTAATGCGTAATGGCGTGACTACTAAGGGCAATAAGAAGAAATTTTGTACTAAAATTGCTAGAGAAATGGTGTTTTTTTGTTACTGCGAGCGCTGTCATCGATTCGATCGATCGATTAAGACACGGGGTTCAATTCCTCGTATGTCACAGAATCACAGTTGCTTTTTACAAGTGAAATTTATAATATTAAGTTCATACCCAGTTCAGCACTAACTGCAGTGGTGATAAGCGCGTAAGGTCCGTTAACCAGCGCCCCGCCCACGACCAGTAGCGCTACGTTCGTAGCGTACGACGTCGCGCCCCAACGCTGGTACACTAAGAGCTGTGGACAAAGGGTTTAATTTAGTTTAAAATTATTAAGGTTAAAGGTACTACATTGTAACATACCAATGACTATAGGAGCGTATCAGACAAGATATGATCTTCTATGCCCACTGAACGGATCTACAGCGTTCTGTCTTACCGTTATATGGAGCGAGAGCGTATTTTGCCGGTGCTGACACGCTCTGTGCATGGCACGCGACGGTGTTGGGCAGTGACGGAACGGTCTATGGCAGGACTTCTGCTTCTATCAGTCAGCAGACCAGCCGCTATGACGCCCACTATCCAGCTAAAATAGTCTCTATATGAATAAATATACGGCTCACATAAATTAGTTAGTAGCCAGAGCCCAAAAGTTGGTAATCACTTCTCAGACTAAAATGGTCTCTAAGTAGCTAAAATTAAGGCTAATTACTTACTGCAGGGGCACACAATACGTTAAAGGCACACACACAGTGGCAGAACTTCTGCTTCTATCAGCCAACAGTCAAGTCGCTATGGCTCTAACTATCTTTTCAACGTCGAACTAGCTAAAATAACAGCTAACATCAACTAGTTGGTGGACCAATCCCATGGCCGCAAAAGTTGGTGATCACTTCTCAGAATAAAATGGTCTCTAAGTAGCTAAAATTAAGGCTAAATATTACTTACTGCTGGGGCACAAAATACGTTAAAGCCACACACACAGTGGCACAACTTCTGCTTCTATCAGCCAACAGTCCAGTCGCTATGGAACCTACTATCTTTTCTACGTCAAACCAGCTAAAATAACAGCTAACATCAACTAGTTGGTGGCCCAATCCCATGGCCGCAAAAGTTGGTGATCACTTCTCAGAATAAAATGGTCTCTAAGTAGCTAAAATTAAGGCTAAATATTACTTACCGCGGGGGCACATAATACGTAGAAAGCCACACACACATTGGTAGAACTTCTGCTTCTATCAGCCAACAGTCCAGTCGCTATGGAACCTACTATCTTTTCTACGTCAAACCAGCTAAAATAACAGCTAACATCAACTAATTGGTGGCCCAATTCCATAGCCGCAAAAGTTGGTAATCACTTCTCAGACTAAAATGATCTCTAAGTGGCTAAAATTAAGGCTAAATATTACTTACCGCGGGAGCACATAATACATAGAAAGCCGCACACACAGTGGCAGGGCTCCTGCTTCTGTCGGCCAGAAGGCCGGCCGCTATGGCGCCGACTATTCCTCCTACGTCGAACACGGTGCTGAGGTCTGCCGACTCTTTGGGGGTGAGATGCGCTGAAAAATAAACGTTTGTGGTAGAAACAAATCAGGAAAAAAATATTTAAAAATTAAACCGCCTTCAAATAACTGACTAAAAGCTTAAATTAACGCATTCGTCTTCTATTTAGAAGAAAAAAAATATTTTGGAGTTTTGTTCGAGTACTAAGCTTGACATTATGCACCGACTCCAAAAGAATTTGTTTCTGCTAAATAGAAGACGAAAGCGCTATTTTAAGATTTTAATCAGTTTTTTGAAGGCGTTTCATTTTTTTTTCATGATTTTTAGTTATTTACCAATATCTCAAAAACTACTGGACCGATTTGAATGATAATCACACTGTACTCTAAGCGGAAATATACTCGATTCAACTAAAAAAAAAATCATCTCGCTATGATTTCTCGTTTTCGAGAAATCCGTGGACAAACATACATACACTTACGAAATTTTGCACACGTGTTTGGAAGCCTCAACAGATCAACATACTCAAATTTTATCCAATTGTTACGATATCACATACATACTGGTCGAATTAATTACCTCCTTTTTTTGAAGTCGGTAAAAACTGTTTAGATACCAGTAGTTTTCCGTAAATTCGTCCGCCCAATGAGCAGTTTTCTTGCCCGTAGATGTTTTTATAATCAAGAGATGGCGCTAGCGTCGCTTTAGGAAATAATTTTATTTAACTACTATACTGCTATAGTAGTTAAATAAAATTATTGTATGAGTAATAGCTTTTCGCCTACGTAAATAATAAACAGTAAAACACAATATAGTGTACCTAGCTATAGTATCCTATGGCTACACAATATTGTGTATTGTGGTAAAAAAAACTTTATAATAGCAACAAATTATTTTTTAGGGGCGAGGGAGTGTGCCCCTAGTTGAATGCAGAAGGAGTATGGATGAAATGATAACAACGAGATTGGTGTTAAATACGCGCGAGCCGATAGGTACAGTGGGCGGGCGAGCGGCGTGCGCTCCGCGTAGTAGTTACGTTCGGACTGGTTTGACGAATGCGCGCGCTCGGGAGTGTTCGCCGAGCGGCTCCAGTATTGTGCCGCCGCTGTGACGCGCAGCTTGGATTGCCGTAAGCGGCGACTCCATTACATCGCGCCGCGATAGCTACGCGTGCGCGATAATATGTTTTATTATAATTTCGACTTATTGGCTAGTACGTGTGAGTTAGTTAGTTTGTAAGTGTAGTTGTAATTAGTTAGTAAGTGTATTATAATAAGTAGGTTAATTCTTATGTAAATAGTGTAAATAAATGTTATCTATGTAATATAAAGGACTTAATTGAACTTTATATTACAAGCTATGTTTATTATACCTAAATAAATCTAACCAAGTAAATACTAATAATAATTATCCCTAATTGTAAGGAGTAGCCCACATCTTACCCCCCCAGAGACCGTCACTACGGGCGATAATAATCCGGGAAGCGGACATTTCTGCCGGAACGAGTAGTTTTAAGTTCTGGCGAGTGGGTTACTCTTGAATCTAGATTAGAAGGTGGAATAATTATGTCATTTTCTCGTGAAAGCGGTTCATTTATTTGTACGGTGTTTTCCGGTGACAGTATATAGGCTGGTTTCAGTCTATCCATAGATACTGTTACCGTTTTACCTTTGGCATCTAATTTAAAAGTTTTATGTCCTCTGTCTAGAACTTTGTATGGCCCTGTATATGCAGGTTGTAAAGTGCCCCGAACAGTATCGTCACGTAAAAATACATGGGTACAAGTGGCTAAATCCTTGAAAACGAAAACTTTATCGGAACTATGACGAGAGGCTGGACAAGGTTTAAGTTTGTGGGCAAAAGATTTAAGTCTCGCAATAAAGTCTGTCATGTCGGTAGTACCGCTGAGATCAGGTTGGAAAAAGTCTCCCGGAAGCCGTAAGGGCTCACCATAAAGGAGTTCGGCTGGTGAGCTTTGAAGATCTTCCTTCAGGGTACTGCGAATGCCTAACAAAACTAGCGGTAGCGATTCTGTCCAGTTGCTTTTAGCGTGGCAGACTATGGCGGCCTTTAACTGTCTGTGAAAACGTTCAACGAGGCCGTTACAAGCGGGATGGTACGCTGTAGTTCTACGGTGCTGGAATCCGATACGTTTTGACAGAGAGTCAAATAACGCCGACTCAAACTGCCTGCCACGGTCAGTGACGATGATCGTTGGGCAACCGAAGCGTGCGATCCATACTTCAATAAATGCTTTTGCCACAGTCTCTGCAGAAATATCGACTATGGGTATTGCTTCAGGCCATCGCGAGAAACGATCGACTGCCGTGAGGCAATACCGGTAACCGTTTGATACGGAGAATGGACCTATGAGATCTATGTGGACGTGCTTAAATCTGGCGCGTGGCAGGTCGAATGTGCCCAATGGTGTGGAAACATGTCGACTCACCTTTGCGCGTTGACAATTTAGACAAGCTCGAGCCCACTCCCTACAATCTTTTCGTATATTGGGCCAAACGTACCTTTGGGCTACGAGCTTAGCAGAGGCGTTGGGTCCCGGGTGGCTTAACGAATGTAAACTATCAAAAATTTGACGGCGCATAATTTTTGGTACGAATGGCCTGGGAGTCGGTGTACTCGTATCACAAAAGAGCTCATAGCGACTGCCAGGTATATTCATTTTCTCCAAACGGAGTGAAGTACCGCCGTTTATAATATTTTGAAGCTCGCTGTCGGCGTCCTGAGCCTTGGCGAGAGAATCATGATCCACAGGGGCTTCCAACTCTTCGATACGCGAAAGTGTATCCGCGACAACGTTGTCTTTGCCAGATATATGCTGTATGTCGGTGGAAAATTGCGAGATGAAATCTAAATAGCGGAACTGACGAGGCGAGCAACTTGACTTTCGCGTATGAAAGGCAAAGGTGAGCGGCTTGTGGTCCGTGTAGATCGTGAATTCTCTCGCTTCCAGCATATGACGGAAATATTTAATGGCCTGATAAATTGCAAGGAGTTCGCGATCGTACGGAGAGTACTTACGTTGCGCGGGACTCAACTTGCATGAGTAGAACGCTAGTGGCTGCCAGGCGCCTTCAATTCGCTGTTGAAGAACAGCGCCTAATGCAACATCGGAAGCGTCGGCCGTAACTGCCAACTTGGCCTGACAATCGGGGTGGGCTAAAAGTGCTGCCTTGCATAAACTATCTTTGCTATCGTTGAAAGCTTTTAGCGCATCCCCGGTCAATTCGATAGGTTGGTTCCCTTTAACTGAGCCAGTTAGCATAGCGTTAAGAGGTGCCTGGGTTTCAGCTGCACGGGAAATAAACCGTCTGTAAAAATTAAGCATGCCGAGGAACCTCCTAAGCTGTTTTACGGTAACTGGCTTAGGGAAGTCTTGAACGGCCTGAACTTTTTCTTCTAGCGGCTTGATTCCGTCTGCTGAGATGCTGTACCCCGAAAATTTCACTTCTGACGCTCCGAACACACATTTTGAGGCGTTTAGTAAAATTCCGTAATCGGTCATTTTTTTAAACAGCTGTCGAAGGTGTTTTTGATGGGTTACAGGGTCAGGAGACGCCACCAAAAAATCGTCCAAATATGGATAGACGAAATCCATATCACGGGTCAGCTCATCTACAAATCGTTGAAATGTTTGGCCTGCGTTACGCAAGCCAAATGTCATGTAGGTAAATTCAAAGAGACCGAAAGGTGTTGTGATCGCCGTTTTAGGGATATCGTCCTTATTGATAGGTATCTGGTTATAGGCTTTCACGAGGTCTAGAGTAGAAAAGATAGTGCAACCAGAAACATTGTGTGTAAAATCGTGTATATGCCTGACCGGATACCTATCAGGGATGGTGCGTGCATTTAATCTGCGGTAATCGCCGCAGGGGCGCCAACCGTCTTTTTTGGGTGCTAAATGTAGTGGAGACGACCAAGGGCTATCAGAAGGTCGAGCTGTCCCCTCCTGAAGCATGATGTCGTACTCCCGTTTGGCAATCTTTAATTTATCGGGCGCTAGTCGACGAGGTGTGCTAGCCACAGGTGGACCAGGTGTGGTTTTTATGTAGTGTATCGTGTTGTGTTTGGTGTTGCGTGGTGAGCCAGCAGGTCGAATCAGATCGGGAAATTCTTTTAAAATGCTATGGTAGATGGAATCACCGGTTAAGATTTTGACTGACGAAATGCCACTATGTCTATCGGCTGACACGACTGAAACATTTAATGAAGTAACATTATCAACCAAACGCTTATTTCTAACATCAACAACAAGGTTAAAGTGTGCTAAAAAGTCTACACCAATTATAGCTTTGTTTACGTCGGCTATAACGAAACGCCACACAAAGTCTCGACGCAATCCTAAATTTAGACGGAGGCTTGCGAAGCCGTACGTATGTATAACGGTTCCGTTCGCGGCACTGAGTTCGAAATTTGTCTTAGAACGTCGCTCTTTGAACGCTGAACGGGGGAACACACACACATCACTGCCAGTGTCCACAAGAAATTGCACCTTACTGTTCAGGTCTGTAACAAATAGGCGACCGTGGCTGTTGGGGCGATCGTCTGTCGCCATTACCGACCGCCCTGTCCATTTTCCGCCGTGTAGTCACAGGGTTTGATGCAGGAGTGAGCCTTGCTGCCGAACTTGGAGTGATACCAACAAGTTGGGTATTTGCGGTAGCTAGATTGCGATCTGCTGCGACTGCGCGGACGTCTGTTGTCCTTGGCCCTAGAATTCGTCCTTGATCTGCTAGGGCGTGTGGTAAGGGCGTAAACTTGCTGCGTCAGCTTCTCAATTTGCTCCGCCATCATGTCCAACCTGTCGTCTGTACTGCGGTGGTGTGATGAGGTAGACGCTGATGCTGATGCTACGCACGGAGATGCCGGTACAATATCGTGGATGCGATCCGCGAGGTCAGCTGTGGCTTCTAAAGATGAAGTGGCCTGAGATGCAATAATAGTCTGCATGCTACTGGGTAGTCTGCTAGTCCAGATGGTGCGAATGAAGTCCTCTGGTATGTTTGGGCCGGCTAAGTGCTGCAGGTGTCGCAAAAATTGAGAAGGTTTACGATCACCTAGCTGCTCGTGGTCCAGTAGCTGCTTCACCTTGCGCTCCTTAGATGCTGACAGACGCTTGATCAACTCGCTCTTCAGTTTATCGTACTTATCGGAAGACGGCGGGGACTCGATGACATCCTCTACCTCTATTGCGTATTGATGGTCGAGCATGGCAATAGTGTGGTAGAATTTTGTGGTGTCGCTAGTTATGTTGGCTAAAATAAACTGACCTTCTAGCATCGCGAACCATAGTGCTGGCTTATCCGGATAAAATGGTATGTTCTTTACTCCAACACGATGTACGTCACCCGCATCGCTTCCAGTGGAGGCTTGTCCTTGCGCCACGCCATCATTGCCGTTACCCGTCATCGCTTCAGAAAAACGTTCGTCACTGCTATCTTCATCCATCAAATGTGTGCAAGCGGGGTCACCAGTTTAGGGGCGAGGGAGTGTGCCCCTAGTTGAATGCAGAAGGAGTATGGATGAAATGATAACAACGAGATTGGTGTTAAATACGCGCGAGCCGATAGGTACAGTGGGCGGGCGAGCGGCGTGCGCTCCGCGTAGTAGTTACGTTCGGACTGGTTTGACGAATGCGCGCGCTCGGGAGTGTTCGCCGAGCGGCTCCAGTATTGTGCCGCCGCTGTGACGCGCAGCTTGGATTGCCGTAAGCGGCGACTCCATTACATCGCGCCGCGATAGCTACGCGTGCGCGATAATATGTTTTATTATAATTTCGACTTATTGGCTAGTACGTGTGAGTTAGTTAGTTTGTAAGTGTAGTTGTAATTAGTTAGTAAGTGTATTATAATAAGTAGGTTAATTCTTATGTAAATAGTGTAAATAAATGTTATCTATGTAATATAAAGGACTTAATTGAACTTTATATTACAAGCTATGTTTATTATACCTAAATAAATCTAACCAAGTAAATACTAATAATAATTATCCCTAATTGTAAGGAGTAGCCCACAATTTAATTAATGTAAGGTCATTAACGCATTTTAAAATATTTACTTACGAACTTTTTTTTCGTCTACTATGGTTGGAACCAACACACTTGGGTATCTATTTGATAAAACTTATCAAAATCGGTTAAGCGTACATTAGTAAAAAAGATAAACAATACTCACTGCTGGCCTTAATATACATAGGCAGCCAGTACAGGAACGTGTAGCTGACTAGTTTGGCGAAGAAGAGCGACAGGGAGAACTCCACCACGCCCGGTATGGACAGCGCGCGCGAGAGCGAGACGGCGCTACTGGCGTGCGAGTGGGACGTGCGGCGCGACAGCAGGGCGGTGCTCTCTGTCACTTCTTCTGAAGAGTACTGGAAACAAATATATTTAATAAAAAAGAGCTTATGATATTATATCAATTCAAAAGTTGTCAGGCCGAGGACAAACATCTAAATAATTAAATAAATATGCGACAAACAACACACGTGGTAAGGAATTATCTTCCTTGTGTTACGAAGCACCAGACAACGATTATGACGGGGGCGTCTCCCGTAAATACTTAAACACATATAGCATCCATGACAAAAGGTACAAATGTTCGTGCTCATCACACAAACATTTGCCACTTGCGGGATTCGAACCCGCGACGGCCGGCGTAATAGTCAAGAGCGCTAACCAATACACCAAACGCGTCGTAAAATTTGTGCATCATTATTTTATATTTATGTTGCATGAAAACATGATTGTAAGGACTACTGCGGTACATGAATACATACACTAAATAGAATAAAATATGAGACTCTCTGAAATCAAATTTTGAGTTAAAAAAAAGAAGTCCAATGTGAAGTGAGTAATTAAGTGTTATTATGTGAGTATTTAAATGAGTATGTGAATGAGTAAATAAGTTAATGTACGAGTTAATTTAGTAATGTGAAGATGATCGGCTTAAATATGAATGAATGAATGATTTAATGAGTGAGTAAATATAGAAATAGAAACAGCAGCAATATTTGTAGTTTGCTTTTTTATTCCAGCAAACTATCAACATTTTTTACCTCGACTTCCACCAGATAACTCTCTCTGTCCTCACTTTTCAATCATAACGTTTGCATTCCTCATTCAAATTCAAACGTTCTTCTCACTCACTATTATCATTTATCTCGTAGTGCGTACTGACCGACGTTACGAAGTGTAATGTAACATGTTACACAGCGAGCAGTCAGTACGTCGTGTTACGATGAAACCAGCGAGCAACGAGCCGCTCGTCGCTCGTTGGTTTCTTTGGCGAATCCTTTGACTGTCACGCAGTTTTGTACAGTTTTGACGAGCATGTTACGCCGGTTTTAGAACACAGCGTAGTATGGGGCCGTTCATTAATCACGTGAGGTCGTTTTTCTCATTTTTTGACCCCCCCCCCTCCCCTCTGATGATATTTGGTGAGGTTTGGGACCACTCCCCCCCCCCCCCTTTCCCTGGATCACGTGTATTTTTTTGAATGTCTATGTAAAGGCTATTTTTGACTGGAAAAAATATTTAACAAATGGCGTTTTGATTCGAAAAACATTTATATGTATTTGCAATAAAATTAATGAATAATGAATAATTATTAATTAATGTTGTCTTCGTCCCACGGAGTTGCAAGACTTTCATTTAAGGTTACAACTGGTAAAGCTTCTTCTTCACTGGCAGTTGTTATTGGCAAAGAGGTTTGTGACATATTAACTTCGGTTTCGTCAAGCCACTCGGCATCATCATCCTCGCGCACTACGCAGAGAACCTCCCTCCCTCGTAGCGTGAGGATACGCGTGGACGTTTCGTGGATAGTATACAACAAATCGTTCAAATTTTCGCGCCGTTCAAAATTTCGGTTCAGAAATAGCGCTTTTTGTCAAAAAATAAATAAAATTAATACACGTGATGTCTAACAAGACCCCCCCTCCCCCCTCGTGATGTTTCGTGATGTTTTCCGTACCCCCTCCCCCCCCTTTTGAGCCTCAAGTGATTAATGGACGGCCCCTATGCTCGATGCGAATGTTACATTACACCTCGTAACGTTGGTCAGTACCCACCTTAAGGAGTTTCGTTCCACGTTATTACATGACGTACGAGTCGGATTGTGACTGAAAGGACGAATGAATTATTGCACTTGTAGTCTTGTGAGTGAGTGAATGAATGAATGAGCAACTCACCGGCGGGTTGTTGGCCGAATGGCGATTGGTGCGTAGATTCGCCGTCTGCAAACGACACGTGCTGTTAAGTGTGACATGCGATGCGAGTGCAGCCGAGGCCTTTTACTTATTAATTTTATTATTATTGCAATATGATATCGTTATTTTGTAACTCAAGGGTCAATCATAAGCCACGCGGCATTTAAAATGTAAGTAATTTCCAGTTTTGTTATGACATTGCGAGTGTAATTAAAGGCCATGTCTATTAGTCTTCTTTGACAAATGGTAAAGTTTAACACCAGATTAATTATAGTTCACACGCTGAATGATTGAACTCTACAATGTGTATTTTTGATAATTACATCATACTTACGAAATGTGCGGATACTAGACCCAAAATTATCGACAAAAAAATAACAGATCAAAAATGAAAAAAAAAATCATTTTTTTTTACACAAATTTTAGAAGTTCTTTTTTGTTAGGTATGGTTGTATTTTTTATCTTATGAGCTAGATAAACTGTTTATCTTTCAAATGAGACTATTTTGAAAGGAATACACCGTTCCAATAAAAAGAAACGATAAAAAATTAAAAGAAAAAAAATATTCAAAAAATATATTGCTGTCAATTTTTTTTTCGATAATTTTGTTTATCGACAATACACATTGTATAACCATTGCCTGGGATATTGTAATGTCATGCTACAGCCATATGTTGTTGTTTTAGGCTTGGTTACGAGTTAATTGTGAAATTCTTGCAATCTGGGAATGCTACTAGCTACTGGATAAAAACCAGTGTGATCTTACCTGATCGCCAACTATAACTGTCGCGGGATCCTCTTCATCATCAGACCGGGATTGTCTTGAGGGCTATCGACATAATCATAACAGTAATTAATTATTTATATCAAAGCAAAGTATCACTGATATTTTTTATATTTTTGTATCACTGATGTTTTTGCATCACTTGTCTGCTGAAGATGAGAACCAAAATATAATTATAAGTCCAAAAAATTTAACCCTCTTCAAATGCAAATAAATATATTTCTATTTTATTCTAGATTTCTACATTATTTAGGAGTTTTAACTTCTTTATTCAGTGACAGAAATGAAAAGCTTGAGGATTTGGCACACTTGTTGCAACCAACTGTTTACAACAACAACCTTTAATCAACTAAACAACAACTTATAAAACCGTTTCAAATACGAACTAACTTCATGTATTGTCCTTGGAAGCTGCATATAACAAAAAGATAAATTAAAAGTTTAAAAAAAACTCCCGTTAGAACATCTACTAGATCAAGAGCTGATGATCTTCTAACGGCTGATCAGGTCAGGTTACTAACCATATACTTTCAATATCATTGAACTAACACGGTACCAAATTTCAAATCGATCGGACATAAGAAAGTTAGTCAGATCCCCTCAGCAACTAGAAAAGAGCTGATAATCTTCAAACGGCTAAACAGATTTTCATTAAACATAGCTACTAGCATAGAACACTAGGGATAATAATTTCAATGACACAAAAAAACTAAACGGAACGCGGTTCATCCGTTTAGAAGTTACGATACCACAGACAGACACGTTAAACTTGTAACAGTCATCTCTTTTTGAGTTAAAAAAATCTACTCACCGACTCTCTCTGACTAGACGGTGTGCTCAGCACTATTCCCACGTGTTTCGGCTCAGGGGGAAGAAACAGGAACACGAAGAACGCAACAACCCCCATCACTAGCGCCGGGTATATGAACGATAGCGCCCAGTCTGTTTCTACGTACTCTGCTGCTAGCAGTGCCCCTGGAAACAGATAGTAGTTCAAGTAAATGCCGAGAGATGGCGCTGGTAAAAAGTAGTTTTAGTCAGCGGCAAGAGATGGCGCTTAACAAAACGAGGGAGGGAGGAACGTCATCGGGCGTTTTATTCCTTGAGTTTGCTTAGTCATCATCATCATTATCAGCCAAAGGATGTTCACTGCTAAACATAGGCCGCCCCCACGGATTGCCACAGCGACCGATCACAAGCAATCTGCATCCAGTGTGATCCTGCGATCTTTACAAGGTCGTCAGACGACGCTGCGTCTTTGGACAAAGGGTCTCCAATCTACACTTTGTTAGTGTCCTCAACCAATTATAAATAGCTGCCTCGATGGCGCAGCGGTTAGAGGGTCTCATTTTAAAGCGACGGCTGCACCAGAGGTCCCGGGTTCTACATTCGGGTCGGGCCAAAAATATGTACTTGGGTTTTTCCGTTTTGAAATTCTCAGGGTAGCCCGGATTTTGGAAGTTGGCGAAGTTTCACCCCCGCGCCTCGCCACGTTGCGCCGTTGGTCCTGCGCATGATCGCTCTCTATTCGTGTCAGATTGCTGTCCCATCGGGCTATGAGAGTGAAAGATATAGAGACTGCACCTGTGTTTGCGCACACACTTGTGCACTATAATGACCCTCGCAGTTGGTTAGTTGTTGTGACTGGCCACCGTAGTCGAAATCGGCTAGAGGACTATTATTATTCAACTAATTGAATAAATTCTTCTAAGCGAGCTAATTCCATCTTCGACTCCGTCTTATTCGCAGTTTGCTTGGTCTGAAGTCAAGAGCAAACCAATACTAAATAATTAAAAAATATATAATAATTAAAGAGTCAACTCACCCAATATATTTCCCAATGATGTGTGAGAGTTCCATATCCCAAAGATGAGTCCTTTCTTCGTGTTGCCGAACCACTTGCCGACGATAGCCACGGTGCCCGGCCAACCGGTCGTTTGCGCTATACCGGCGCCTGCCTGTAGAATAACAATAGGATTTATTGTTTTAAACTTTCATGGTCACTAACATTAGAATAGTTAGATACGGGATTCAATCATGAGGACGGGTTTAATTGTCAAGTGTCTGGAATCCAGTGGTTCGAATGTGTAAAAACCGTGTAAATAAAAATAGTGCCGTTTCGCGAACAGATACTGTCAGTGTTGTGTGTCGAGAACAGATGCGAGAAAATAGTGAGTTGGTGGACAATGGTACCGGCGGCGAGCGGAATAAACGACTTCGAAGGAGGGTAGATCGACATGTCTGCCAATAACAACCCACCCGTGATCATGGCGCTTGCAACAGTGCCGAACTATCGGAAGCTCATAAATAATAAGGTACATGGTAGCAATCCCGTATCTAACTATTCTAAGACTAGGATTATTCCGGTGCTGAAATGAAACAAATAAAAATCTACCGCAGAAACTGCATTTCAATCGGTCAATACGTTCTGGAGATATGTATATGGGAACATTAGTTTGCGAAAACACAAACATCCTCTCACCCTAAACGCATACACCTACTCCATTTCATCGGGGACAAAAATTATATTTTGCTTAAAAAAAATTATACAAAAGTAAAAATATTTCCCGACACATGTCATATTTAAAGTCATGGTTACCTTACCAAGTTATTTCAATATCATTGAAGACACACGGTACCAAATTTCGAATCGATAAGACATATGGAAGGTAGTCAGATCCCCTCATCAATTTATTAAAGAGCAGATGATCTTCAAACAGCTGATCAGGTCATGGGTACCTTACCACATGTATACATTCAATATCATTGAAGTAACCGGTACTAAATTTCGAATCGATCGGACAACTAATAATTAGAAAAGATCTGATGATGTTCAAACGGCTGAACGGATTTTGATGAAATATTAACGAAAATCGGTTCATCCGATTTGGAGCGACAATACCACAGAAAGATACGTTAACACGTTCCGGGACACTATTCCAGACACAATACATGTTTTATTGTTTTCACGCCGCGCAGGCATTCACTGTCCCGGAACGTGTTAAACTAAATACACCCCTCTCATTTTGCGTCGGTGGTTAATAAAGCTAGTGCCTCACCTGCGCTAATAAGTAGTAGGATATATTGTGCACCCCGTAGGTGTACCCCACACCGAACATGTAGCAGAAGCCGGCGGACAGCAGCATGCCTATACTGAGGAAGTAGCGTAGATCCACGCGCTCCGCCACCATGCCTGGTGAAGAAAAGATTTGATTAACATGGATATCCTAACCATAGGTATAGGTAAACCGCTTCATTGAGACCTCGCCTGCGGGGCGGCGGGGCGCGGGGGGAGACGAGAGCGCGGTAAGTGAGCGGTGCGGGCGGGTGTTGCCGCGCCGCCCGCATCCCTCGCGCGACCCGCTATCGTCCTTCCCCGCACCCCGCCGCCCCGCAGGCGATGTCTTAATTTCGCGGTCTACCTATAGATGGCCTAGCTTTGAACTGCTTTCCTCATTAACCGACTTTAAAAAGAAGGAGGTTATGTTTTTTTTTAACTTATTGAGTGGTTTACTTTTTAGTTAGTTAGTCCAATAGTAGCCAAGTCAGGATCTGATAATAGGTTCTTGGTGTTTTCGAAGGAAACCCTCAAATTTTAAAGGCACGTATAGTGTTTTTGTACGAGTGTCTTTATGTTGACATGATTTTACGTCTGATAGTCACTATTGTGGAGCTGAGCTGATGTTGGAACTCGTTAACGGCTAGGAGTTCAGTGATTATGACGCCACAACACTTTTGTTAGGTACTTTGTATCTTATTTAAGAACAGAGTCAAACGGTGCAACCCCCCACCCTTCCTCTATAAATCACTTAAAAATTACACATAAAACTGACTTTTGATTTTTTTTACGTGTACTACATAAAACTTATTAGTATGCTAAGGCCCATTTGCGCACGGTGATTTAACTCAGGGTTAAATGATCATTCTGTCTCTGTCAGTTTATATGACGTTGACAGAGACAGAAATAAGATTTCATCCAGGGTTAGCATAATCCTGGGTTAAATCATCATGTGCAAGTCACACTAAGTGAACAATTTAATTTATGTGGTGGTAAATAAATGATTTGTTTTTTTACCTCAGCCAACAGAATATCGTAATAGGGACACTCCGTAAAAAATAAAAGTACATCATACACGCATCATGTTACTACGTAAGCAGTCGAAATAGTGTTGAACCAAACATCCATATTGATCGTAAATTGCTTACATGTTACATGTTATCATGTTACAAACAAGACACACAAAATGACGAGTGTTTATACAACTGTTACTATTCCCATAACAAGACGTTATTACTGTACTATTTTCTGTATAGAGCGTATTTTAGTGATGATGATGAATATAATCATCACTTATTGAACTGTATTTCCAAGCGGTTGGCTAGTAGAGAGTGTCCTAAGAGACGTTAGGTTCGTTAATAGTACAAATCACAGTGCAGAAAAGTTTTAAAAAATAAGTTAAATTAAACTTTTAAGCTTACGTTAAAACTTGAAAACTTCAAATTAGCATTCCCTGGGCGGCTAAACTCTTTTAATTAGGATTACTAACCAGAAACAAACATGGCTCCTGCGTAGGAGAAGAGGAACGCCGAGTCCAGCGCTCCCAGAAGTGTGTTCGCATCGCTTGTGTCTGAAAATATGGGAAAACGCATATTTTACATAAAATATAAATAATAAATAAACCCACCACGCTAATCATATACATAAATTATTGTATGTGTATTACACACACACAAACACACACACACACACACACACACACACACACACACACACACACACACACACACACACAGAGAGAGAGAGAGAGAGAACAGAGAGAGAAAGAAATACCAGACAACGATTATGTCGGGGTCGACACCCATAAACGCGTCCCAAAAATCAACGTTAAGCCGAAAACGGGCAATAAACTAAGTCATGACAGTTATTAAAAAATATTAGAAAAAATCTTGGTCATGTGCTTTTCAAATTAACTCTAAAATTAATCTCAAAAAGTGACACCCTGTACTGATCTTTGAACGGCTGTAGGTACCCTATATGCAAACTATAGTCATCGGTAGATAGCTATCCTCAACCGGAGATAGGATTTCCTCAACCAGAGATAGGATTTCGTACTGCCAGAAGTTTTATAGGGACAAAATACCACTAGATAACCATTTCTATCTCTAGTAGGGCAAAACCACAGATAGAATGGATATAGGGAATCGCCGTAAGTCATGTGACTACAAATATTAACTTTTCGACAGTTCTTTTTCTGTGATGTAACCATGAATAACCCTTTTGTATAATATAAGTTAAAACGTAACTGTGTGTAATGAACATTTGTGTGTGTAGGTGGACGTTTTTGTGTAATTGTATGTTACCATGCTCTAACTAAACACTCACTAAACGGCGGCCAGTCGCACCAGTTCTCATCATTCGGGTTGACATCAGGCGGAGGCACAAATTCGCTACAATTCCGGTGCAGAACACTCTTCACTACCGATATAGGCTTGCGGGTCAAGTGGTACGTCATATACGTGAAGTATGTGAGCAGGAGGACGCTGGCTTGGTAGCTGCGGACAAGAGAAAGAGTATGGTGATATCACTGAAATTGCACACATCCGAATCCAATATAATATACATATTCCTCACAAAGTAACAATATTAACGCTGAACCACCTCTTCCCTGAGGGTCTCGGGGTGGGAGTTCAGATTTAAACCAATCTCACAGATCGAGTAACACAAAGTGTTGAAAAGTAATACATAATATAATATATGCGCCAGACAACACAAAAATCGTCTGGTTTTCGTGGTAAGGAAGTTTCTTCCTTGTAGATGATATTTGTTTTTATAGTGTTTTGTCACTATACAAACTTAATAATATAAATTGCACTTGTAAAAGCAACCGTGACTCTGTTATAGACGAGGAATCAAACCCCGTGTCTTACGCTATTCGGGCGTATGCCTATACCACTCGGCCACCGTCACATTAACAAGCCTGTTGACAACAGTGATAAGGACACGCAGCCTACGCGTTAAAGCAATATTCAACATGGCTTGTTAACGTGACGGTGGCCGAGTGGTATAGGCATACGCCCGGATAGCGTAAGACACGGGGTTCGATTCCTCGTCTGTCACAGAGTCACGTTTGCTTTTTACAAGTGCAATTTAAATTTCTTCCTTGTGTTACGAAGTACCAGATAACGATTATGACGGGGGCGTCTCCCATAAATATTTAAATACATATAACATGCATTACTTAGGTACACATGTTCGTGTTCATCACACAACAACACAATATTAGTTCCAAATGGTCATCTTAGTAATTGTATTGACGACTTTGTACTTATTTATCCGATACTGAATAGTATGTGTTGTGTTTTAATCCAAAGAATTCTAAAATCTTTACTTTTTGGCTGAGGATAAGTCTTAGAAGTCGTTTTTATGCATATAGAATTATAGAGGGCACTTATACACGTCCCAATATAAATGCACTGACTGAACGGATTGACAGCGTTCTGTGTCCGTATACTTAACGCTCCGTGCATGGTACGCGACGGTGTTGGTCGGTGACGGAACGGTCTAATTGGAACAGTGTCATAGTTTTCAACACAAAGAATATTGTTTTACAAAAAACGACACGTTTCTAGCACGGTCATGGTATGATACGTTGGAGTGGGCAGACACTTATGACGAAATTACAAGCGACAATACAACAATAAACAGTAGTTTATACATACGGGTCACAGTCATAAATGTGACTGATTCATGTTAACTAAATTACCTATATGTGTAAACTAATTGTAAGATTGGAGGACAAAAGTCACTGAGTAGGGCAAAGACCTAACATCGAAAGGTCAGCGATGTGGTAATAGTAATAATACATATACAATGTATCATTACTCGTGTTAAAATTAGTCATACAATAAAATTCAGCTCTGTATCGTTTGTTAGAGATCAGTTTACAGATATGATGACACCATTCATTGTTCTGTTATGCTAACTTTCGTTTTCTTTTGCCTATTACATAATAAGGTTAAAATGTGAGAGGGTGTTTGAACATCGAATGACTCATCATAGCACGCTTAGGTTAACTACACACTGAGAGGGCCAGCGCTGAAAAGCGCTAGTGTGAAGGGAGCCTTAACAGGATAAGCGCAGCGTCTCTTAAGGTTGAAAAGCATATCTATCCACCAGTATTTATTATTATTGAGTTGTTGGGCCCTATTGTAGCCTGCTCGACCAGTTATGATCTATTGTGGCAGCCCTTATGCTTTAAAGTTCACTGCTTAGTCCCGTTGAGTCTATCCACCAGTAACGGGAACAGCAAGCCTTGTACTGTCTATATACCTTGTAACACCATACCCAACTTGTGACTGGCAATAAATGAATCTGAATCTGAATCAGCACTGTTATTGTCATCAACCGGGCGTCAACCATACATAAAGGCATAAGCAAAGCCTCGGCATGAGATCGGCACCGGATAGCAAACGCCTCGCCTCAGATCGCGTCTGCTACAATTTATGACAGTTCTTCATGTGAATGATAGCCCGTTTGACATGGAGGGCGGATAGTTGACGAACATCAAACGACTAGCCGTAACGACTAGCAATCTATCAATGAAATCATTTATTTGTGATAAACCGGTTAACAAGCATGCGGGTCGAGAGTGGGTCCCGAGTTGATCTTTATCCGAGATGGTTACACTACGAAGTAGATAGATGCGCGTTGTAGTATGGAGTTTCATACAAAGGATATGCACTGAACGCCTCGGGTTGATACGATGCTGTTCTTGTTAGTTATGTATCCACCCGTATGTGCTTCAACCTTTATCCGTACCCGATACCGCGCATTCGACTCAAATACGAATTTGATTCGGTGTGATCCACCATACGGAGTTGTATGCTTTCGCACTTATCCGAATCTAATTGTATTAACCTATTGTAGTATGTACTGTATAGTATTGTACGGTCGGTATGCTGTTACCTCTTGCGGGAATAGCGCCACCCAGAGTCCGCAGAGAAGTGACGTGTTCGCTTGAAAAACAAAAACATGAAAGCGATCCGAGACATCCACTCTACGGGCTCTCCCCCGTTATAGGTCGTTTGCGAAGTCGCAAAAGCTTCCTGCGATCTACGCAGCCTACTGACGAAACCCCCAATTAATTATTAATCATTTATTTATTTCAGGCAAATTACACCCTTAAAGTTATATGTATATCACTTTACTAGAATTACACAATTAAATTAAATTAAATTAAATATAATGGAATGTCACTTTTTTTATCAATAACATAAGGTGCAGGCTTTGGGCAAGCGAGTACCCACACTCACTGTAGCCCCCCGATGAAAATCTGCCTCCAGGCTACAAGGAACCTTGGCCAATCTGGAGAAGCCTAAATAGGCTAAGGACCCAGGTTGGTCGGAGTAAAGATAACCTGTGTCAGTGGGGGTACTCAAGCAGCGTAGACGCCAGCTGTGAATGTGGAGAACCCCTGCAAACCATGGCCCACCTCACTAACTGTCCCGCGTGCCAGACCACCTGCTCGCGGGAGGACTTACTTGTCAGTAACCAGAGGGCTACCACGGTAGCCGCTTTCTAGGCAAGTAAGATTTAGCCCGTGTTTCTGCCGACATGAAAGAAGAAGAAGAAGTATTGTACCTAAATGAAATTCCAAAACAGAAATATGGATCGGTGATGTACGTGGCCAAGTGGCAAGCTGTAGTCTGAATATCCGGGTTCGACTCAGGGTCGGGTCATCATAACAAATACCAATCATAATTTTCTCTATCGTCTCGGGTTTAGGTGTTATGACGATACCACCGTTGTTTGGTCCCTGATTTCTTGGATGGAGTTTGAAAGCAGACCATGGAACCACTAGAAAACTAAAAAGCTATATAAACTCGGTATGATAAAAGACATTGAATCCATAATCGTTCTGCAATTAACAGCAGAAACTATGACTCACGCACTGATAAGGAATGGGAACTATATTTTCCATCACCAAAATTTATATTTGTCATCAAGTTGTATCACCTAATAAATAGATCTATCGCCACGAAATATTTTCGTTCTCAGATAAACAAAAATTGTTCCCAGGTATGAATTATCAAATTAATGTTAATATATGTGTAAAATAAGAGATCGATAACCAATAAAATTATATTGCATTACATGAATATAAACTTCGTTCTTATAATAACAGTTTTGTTACTTAAATAATAGCTCTGTGCTCAGAATGGTAGATCTGTCACCAAATAAATCGATTATCGATCCCTGACTGCGACTCCTTTTTATTTGATATTTTGTCACCAATACAGTAGTAACATTTTATTTCGTTCAGATATTAAATTAATAGTATTCGTTACCAATTTAATACATCAATTTATAATTTTAATGAAAAAATGATCAAAGGGGCGGAGACAAATTGGTGCGCTTTAAAAATTGACCAATCCGGCCTCAACGATGGGTAGTAGGTAACTAGGTTCGATCACCAGAAGCAAAAAATGTGCTTATCGGCCAGAAAAGAAAAAGGGGGCGCCCTTCGAAATCCAAACCAGCGCTGATTATTCAGTGATTATTGTTTTTAGGGTTCCGTAGCCGAATGGCAAAAAACGGAACCCTTATAGTTTCGTCAAGTCTGTCTGTCTGTCTGTCTGTCTGTCTGTCTGTCCGTCCGTATGTCACAGCCACTTTATTCTGAAACTATTAGCACCACCTAGCTGAAACTTGGTAGGTAGGTGTATCTTGTTTACCGCTTTCCGATTCAGATACAAAAAGTAAGAAAAAATAATATTTAAGGGGGGGCTCCCATACATGAAACTAAAACCTAAAATTTTTTTTTACTCAAACCTATTCGTGTGGGGTGTCTATGGATAGGTCTTTGAAAATGATGTTGAGGTTTCTAAAACCATTTTTTCTAAAAGTGTAAGGTTTGAGATATAGACGCTTCCAAAGTGGTAAAATGGGCGTCCCCCCTCATCTAACTTTTGAACTAAGGAAGTAAAAATTAAAAAAAAAATATATGATGTAGATCTTAACAAAAACTTGCAACGAAAATTGGTTTGAAGGAGATCGAACCAGTAGTTTTTGAGATATTGCACATTTTTATCAACCGCAAATTATGAAAAACAAAGTTATTTTTGCTGTCACAATATATATGTGATGTTTTCGTTAAAGGTCTGGGCACACAGCCAGCGTGGCGGGACGGCAAAGTGACGGCGACGCGACGCCGACGGGTTGGAGGAGTTGTATAATATAGAAATTTGGGAGAAATGACAGACAGAGCCGCCACGCTCGGCGGGGCGGTAACTGGCGCGTCACGTCGGCGTCGCGCCGAGCGCGAATACAAAACACAGCGCGGCGGGACGGGCCACCGTCCCGTCGAACGCGGCGTGAGCGGGACGGCAAGCGTTGTGATATACGATGTTCGTATTTAGTAGTCACACAGACGACGGAGCGTGGACGTGTCGCGCTCGGCGGGACGGAGTTTTGTATTTAAATACAACTTTTAGGACCAAAATAATGAATAGTGCAACAATTGAACGTCTGATAAAATGTGTCAGCGGTTACACATTCACCATATATTCTCTTCTGGTTCACCTGATGCACCCACAGTCATTTGTTTTTTTTTCTTCTTTCGAGCTAAAGCAAACAGAAGCAAAGCTGCTTGCTTCTGAATAGCTTGACATCTTATAAGAATGTGAAATCACGTCACACCGCGGGCGGAACGGCAGGCGCGACGCCAGCGGGACGGTCACGCCTGCAGTGTGACTGACTCATAGCGCTGGCGTTCCGCCGGCGTCACTTCGCCGTCCCGCCACGCTGGCTGTGTGCCCAGACCTTAAGTGAAAGTAAGTGGACCCGGAATTCAGTTAAGGGTGGCACGGAACCCTCAGTGCGCGGGTCCGACACGCACTTAACCGGTTTTTTTAAGAATAAATATTGATTATTTTAACTTTAATTAAAGTGTTTTATCTACTATTCTGCTAGCCATAAGCCAGCTATTTTAAGCCAGCGCTGATTGTTCAGTGGTAATTATTTTAAACAATAAATATTGATTATTTTGACTTTAATTGTTTTATTTACTACTCTGCAAAATTTTTTTTTAAATATAATTTATACTACCAGTGGAAATTTAGAACCTTGGGAGTCTAGTTAAGTAGCAGAATCTTTTGGTTGAAACGATGATGACAACCCTAATTTTTTATTTGAACTTAATGCAATTTTCTAGTAACATAATGTGATTTATTGGTGATCTCTTTAAATTAGTTTGTTTAAATACTTATTAGGACACACCTATTATAATACATATAAAAACATTTATTTGGTACTAGACCTTATATCTCAGGATTTTAGGTGATTTATTGTGGAACTGATTTTGCATTGTTTGGTGACTGCATTTTGGTGACAGATCTACTATTTTGAGGACAAACCCTATTATTTAAGAAACACAAAACTAATTAAATTGGTGATAGCTTAAATGATACCCATAAGGAATTCGCTACGAACATTTAGATTTTTCTACTGTAACTTCGTGATTAGACACACAGCAATGGTAGATTTTAGTTTTAAATATTATTACAGTTTTAACTGACCTTTTTGCTAACGAACGGAAGGGATGTTTAAAAAGGAAGGGGTAGGTAGTTTTATTTCTAATTACAATGTATGTGACTTCAATTAGGGTTAAGTTGCAGGGATTTCTTTCTATACAGACCAAATAAACAATGTCAGACAGAGGTAACTGATGAAGAACCCGCATCAACCCTATTTGAGCGTTGAATTTTGCGATTCTTAGGGCAACTTGTGCAGACCCAACTCGGGGTTAAAGCTGACAGCTAATGTGAACAGAGGCAGAAAAACACATTGTAATTTTTACCTCGCATTTTGTTTATCTGGTCCCCACAAGTGTGCCGTATATGACAAGACGTATTATAAGTGACCTAAAAATTTTTCTGTGACACCCTGTATGAACAGTAACCAAGAAATAACCTAAACAAAGATACGAATGCGGCATCGAGATAATATCAGGCGCATAACGTAATGATTACATTTGACGTTGATTAGACTACGGAAATTGGTTTGGTTGATAAGGCAAATTAAATTGAAATGTGTTAGCAGATAAGTAAAACTCAGATAGGTGCCTCCCGAATGCTGTTGGCCGAAACAGAGTGAATTCTTATCTAAAATACATGCAAATTCTAAAAATTTTATAAATGCGAAATTTCATGTGGATGTAGCAATGCCTATTGGAATAGAACATAGGCTATAATAATTCATGATATTTTGTAGAGACTAGATAATAAATATCTAGTCTCGCGGGTGAAACTGTGAAAAACAGAACATTACAGACCACAGAGTGATGGTAGATTGTAGACAGACAGACAGACAGTCTCTATCATTCATTATGTACTGCTGACTCCTGAATTGAAGCAACAATTATCAGGGGTTTTCTATTTTAGCATTATGACTTCCTTTACCTGTTAATGAATGTGTTTATGTGATCATATTTCACTTTTGAAAGAACACACACGATTTAGCTAGCTTCACATCTATACTAATATTATAAAGCTGAAGAGTTTGTTTGTTTGTTTGAACGCGCTAATCTCCGAAACTACTGGTTCGAATTGAATAATTCTTTTTGTGTTGGATAGTCCAGTTATCGAGGAAGGCTATAGGCTATATTACATCACGCTACGACCAATAGGAGCAAAGATATAGTGGTAAATGTGTAAAAAACGGGAGAAAGAATACACACACGCGGACGAAGTCGCGGGCAAAAGCTAGTGGATATAATAAAGCTAATGTCACTGTGGAATAATGTAGTCTATAAAATATTTTTTAAGGTAATCAGTAATTCTAGAGGTTACAAACCAACAAACTCAAAGTCAAAATCTACTGGTATATTGTAAGTGATTCCAAAATTACAACACATCCTTCATTTAACTGAATTAGAGAGTTATCAGAAGTTGGAAAAAAGTATTTAACAATTTACCACTAACAGAACACCAGCGGCTGCATACACAAAATAATGTTATTAATTAACACATCTGCGAGGGGTTAAAATCAATCATTTTATACATGCTAAGCATAGACATACATATAATTTAAGAAGTTTTCTGGATTTGCAAAACTAAGTAAGTAGTAGATGAATAAGATATTTTTAAATCTTTAAATTTTGGTACATAAAAGTAAAATAGCATCCTACATAAATATTTAAAAAGCTTGGAAGAGCTTAATACAATTAAATGACTCATAGATTTAATCAAATGCTTGGCCACTACTTATTGAACTTAACTGTATAACAAAGGTTCATAGTAAATTAATCAGTGACCTTTAATAAAAACTATCAAAGACTCATCCGAAGCATGACTTCGGCGAGCCTTGACCAAAAAAAAAAACAATAACTATTTTTTTACTTACCATCGCAGCCTGTTGATTTGAAGACGAGGGAATAAAGAACTGCTTAAGCTTTGAATACACTGGACACCAACGGGGGCGTCCCTACTCACACCGCTCATTTTAGCCCGCTTTTTCCGCCGAAAATACTTAACAAAACCTTTCAAGTAACCACTCATTAACGCCCACTAGTGTAACTGATCTCTATTCGCATTTTTTCAACACAATAACTCTTTGTTTACATCTGAACACCAGACGGAATTCGAAACGTGAATTTCACGTCACCAAATACACTATTTAAGGTTTCACCGATCGATAAATGCAGATAAATGATTACAGTTTTTAGTTATAATAAGTTTAGCAATGAATTTCAGTTGTAATAATTAACTTTGAATTAAATTCGGAGAAATCAGCGATCGGCAGACCGACCACGTCCACTCCGTTAAATGTCAATGTCACGGGGTAGAAACGGCCATAGAGATGACATAGAGTTAGTGGGAACGCCTTATAATCTATGCAAAAATTCCTACGCACTTTTGATTGGCTATTTGGCAACAAACATATTTAATGACATCTAGTGATCACACTAGGAACTAATTACTATGTCTTATTTGTCAAAATGGGTTCCCACTTTAGGTATGTTTTCCCTAGAAATGGGGGGAATGCAAGATGGATGAGAAATATTTCGAAGAAAATTATTCTAGGAGAAATCTGGATTTACTAAAATAAATTGAATAAAAAGTATATTAAAATAATACGAATGTATAACTAAAGACGTACTATGAAATCTCTGATGAACAGTTTCTTATTTTTATAAATAATAAAAAATTAACAAGACTGAATTGGATATTTCGTATTGTACGAGCACGCTCGACATTTTGATGACGGCGAAGAAATGCTTGCGTCACATGTCTTTTATTTCATTATTTTATACTGTAATTTTAGTGCAATAAACGCTCTCCTCGGTGACGGACACTTTTAATTACATTCCGCTCCCGTGTAACAATAACTACGTAACTTTAACCTTGAACTTTTACAACTTACTACTTCAACTTACCTAAATGTAAGAGGCCTAACCCTTACATTTCTTCGAGCCGGATATACATCAGTGAAACTACTTGTGAATGTGTGTGATTAGTGATAAATCTGCGGTAGCGAATCGGTTGATCTGGCCTCCCAGAAGCGGGAATCACCAGGGCAATTGAGAGTGCGCACATATCGTAGAGGAATTGCTGTCACGCACTGCACGAAGATACAGTTCTACACTCACTGAAACATCAACTACATTCTTCAACATGGAAAACTTACTTCAAAGGCAGCAGATCATCAGTGAAGGGATCCAAAAAATCGTGATTAACTTCAAAAAGGATCCACCAGCTAGAAAAACACCAGAATACGCTCAAAAACGCCTGGAGGCTCTTGAAGTCTTGTGGAGTGAGTTTGAAACTAACCATAAGCAACTTCTAGCGTTTGAAGATCAATCAGACGACTATTTTACTACCAACGCTTATGAAACTTTACGCAAGAAGGTTCTTCCTGTACAAGACGCCCTTCAAACCATTATCGAAGAAAAGAAGGTCGTCGCACAAACAACAGAAACTGGAGGACTTTCCAAAACTGACGAGCTCATCAGCCGTCAAACTACCAACTTTCGAGCCTTCTCTCGTATGCTACGCAACATTAACGTCGATACAATTACCGAGAAGTGGGAACTCGAAGACAAACTACAAATGCTACAAACTCGTTGGAAGATCATCGATGAAACTCACTGGCACATCGACAATCTTATGATCGGCACTAACTTAGACTACGAAGAACTTTTTACAAAACATGAAGCCGAGTTCGAAACCGAGTTCAGCTGGCGTAACGTCACAAAACTTACGCGGCACAGGGGTCATAACATTGGACCTTGGCTGCATGCTTAAAGGGGAAAGCTTCATCATTCATGCTCGAAATGACTATCACAGCGAGCTGAAAATTACGTAAAATGAAGAACGAATGTACATACGTGAGTCCAACATCAACCACATACTTGCCGACGTGAATCATACATTTGTCATCGAAGATCACAAGGAGGCCCTAAGGGAACTGAAAAACCGAATCGAAAAGGTTAAGGAGCAACAACAAACGCTTAGTGTACAAACACTGACACATGAGACACACAACTACGTGTTGTACACTATAGTCGGGTTACTCACTACAAACGGCATTGTATGGATGATTTTGCGACTAAGAAGAAGACTTCAAGGATGCAGTGTGAAACTATACAACAAACCCGACTCCGAGGACAGCAACGAGCAGCCGAGATACGGATGCACGGCGTCGGGACACGAGCGGCGCCCGGATAGCGACAGTGTAGACGAGGTGATCGTAACTGCTGCCCGCAAACTAGATAAGGCTTCATCACCTTAAACATTCCTTTTACTTATTTCTTTATTTTTTTTTCTTTTTCTTTTAAAAAGTTGGCAGCATGTACGAGCACGCTCGACATTTTGATGACGGCGAAGAAATGCTTGCGTCACATGTCTTTTATTTCATTATTTTATACTGTAATTTTAGTGCAATAAACGCTCTCCTCGGTGACGGACACTTTTAATTACATTCCGCTCCCGTGTAACAATAACTACGTAACTTTAACCTTGAACTTTTACAACTTACTACTTCAACTTACCTAAATGTAAGAGGCCTAACCCTTACACGTATCGTATGTCTTTTTCATGAATATTTGTGAGAAAATAGATGTATAAACATTTAATTTAGGTGATTTATGGAAAACATAAATAAATATTTATCATTTTATGGTTAGGGGCAAACGTAATCAGAAACTGGCAACCCTACTTGTCAATATAAATGTTTCAAAATGGCAGTTTATTTTGGTTTTCTTTCTTGTAAATCTTGTAATTTCGCATTTTATGAGTAATTTTGTACTTTAGTTTACTAATTGACTATATAAGTATCAAAGGCCCTAAAATCAAAGGCACAGCTACATCGCTCAGGTGAATAAAAAGCAATAATGTGGATATAACCTCAAGGTTTGTACTTTTATGTTTTAATTTATATATTTTGATTCGGGCTGAATTAGAGCTCTGATGTTTCCTATTTCTAGATTCATATTCTGAATTCTGCTTATCCGTAGTCGAGGCTTGGTTTTTATCAGATGGAGCACCTAACCTTACATAACCTATTCTATGAAAAATTAATGAAAGAAATTCATAAAAAATGCCTTATCCTTGCCTTATTAAACGTAGCCCGACAAACGAAAAGTGGGAACGAATTCTTAGGAATCAAGTTAACTGCAGCATGGACAAAATTACGGTCCATGCCTGCATTTAAAATGGAAGAAAGTAGTACCGAAATTAGTTGAAAAGTATTTGCTTACATAATGTATGTTTTAATACTATTTCACATAATAAGTGCTAGATAAAATATTATGAGTGAATAATTGTATGTAGTTAGATTGTCATCTCATACCTACCTTTTAAACGTTTAAGGTTTGCCGACTTGATTTGAAGAAAGAATATACAAAATGGAATACAAAGAGTTTTTACCAACTTAAATAAAGGAGGTTATTGATTTGTGCTCTCTCATTTTTAAAACCTGTGGTAATTTCTTCAGAGGAGCCAATTCCTGCTTTATGTAAGTACGAAAATATTGTTATGCTCTTAAGTGAAATATTTCTCCTAGATAAATAGTATTAAATTAGTTTATGGGACAACACATTGATTCATGCTGAATAAATCTTTGGTCTTTGGTGTAAGTACAAAAGCATAATAAAAGCTAACAGTTCATAATTAAAATTATCAAATGTCTTGAAAATTTTACCAGATAAACCCCAAACAAGGGATTAACGGAAACAGCAAATAATGTTAATCATCATTAATAAATGAAAATGAAAATTTGGCACGACACTAAATGTAGGTCATAAAAAGTGATTAGCAGCAGCTACCAGGCTCCCGGATGGTTACCTGGCCGATAAAAAAGGTGAAGAAACTTGAATTTTATGATTGTTTATTCTCTAATTTAGACGTTTTTTTATTATTAGTCGGTGGACTCAATTCTGGCCATGCGACTTAAAATTTAATAATGACCCTTTCCCTTATAAATAATAAAAAAAGACAGACTACAATGATTTGGAAACATCAAACTAAATAGCTGTCAGTCGCTCAGAAAAATACTTGCGTAATTTAGTGTAGTCCATAGACAATTAAGTGACGATCTCTTAATGTCCCTGCAAAATTGTCTATGGATGGACGTAACTAAATTACTTATGTAGGTATGTCTCTTTTAATTTTGTTATAAGTGAATGAGAAATTACTTCAGTTTTAGTCGATTGCATGGACTGAATTAAGTCCACAAAGTAATAAAAAAAGATATTATGATACCGCCAAATTAAGACAATAAAAAAACTGCAAAGCTTGTTCATCTTTTCTACTTGCTAGGTAACCATTTAGGTAGTAGATAATCACGGTAGCTACTAATCACGTTTACTGTCGTGCTAGTTTTCATTTTCATTAATTAATGATGACTAAAATTATTTGCTGTTTGGGTTAATCCGTTGTTTGGGGTTTATCTAATAACATTTTCAGGACATTTAATAATTTTAATTATGAACTGTGAGCTTTTATAATGATCCTAGGAGAGAAAAATATTAAGCACTCTTTTCACAAAAATTGCTTCTTTGCCAATGTATTCAGTGTAACTTTTTTTTGCGGAACGTAGCACTATTTTAGTATTATGTAATTGGCATTAAATGTAGAAGTTTTTATGCTGTTGGACACAAACTGTTCAGTATATATTTTTTTTCAACACAGGTCTTTAAACTTTGAGTAAAAAGGACACGGTCGTAAATTGCCCCAGAGTCGTTTTATGTTTGATTAAAAAAAAGCATTAAGAGACTTGACTATATTATTTTGCAAAAAATATATTGAATTTTTAATACAATATTGTAAATTTACTTTGCTTTTATCCAGCGGCATATAAATCTACAAAAAAAATAGGACAACGATTGAACACAATTTCCTGTCCCCAACAATTGTTGTGTATGGCAGAAAATAGAGGTTTCGAACTTTCGAGCACTTATACGCAAACTGGCGACCGCTTAACGAAATGGCATATTGTGTCAGTGTCATATAACTGGCAGTTAGTTAAATAAGTAAGCGCTCGCAATCGCTATTTTAAGAAGGAAGATGACGTTTGCCTCCTATAGGTACTAACCTTTAAACCAACCAACCTCTTCCTAAAACTTGAAAAAAAACTGTGACAAGGAACTTCTTTTCGTTGGGTATTGTTTGCGTCATCGTAATTTTCACGCGTTAAGCACCCTAGCGGGGCAGTTTTCTATGTTTTAGTTTTGGTGGCCTAGATGGCGGTTTTTCGACACAGATGGCGCTATGATCTAGAAAGACCTGTTCTAGATAGTGTGCAAGAGATTGACCCCACACATTTTATTTCGTTTTATGTGAAAACCCCGCTATTTAGGCTTATATTACTTTATATTATTTTAAAAGGCGAAGAAACGAACCCATAAAATTAGTTTTGGTCGTGACGCATGGATTTTTACTTTTGGGGCAAGCAATTTATGGCGGGTCGACCGTGTCCTTTATCGGGCCAAAAAAAAATCAAAATATTGTCATTTTCTGACTAAACTATTGAAGTTATTGGTGAAAAATGGTTTTAGCTACTTAGTTCAATTATGCAAAAAATATAATAATTCAGAAAAACATAAATTTTTGCAGTATTAAAATAATGGTGACAACTAAAGTGATGTAAGTCAAATTTTTTGAAAAAAAAATATAAATTATTGAATAACTCTTAAACCATGAGACTTTTCTTAATCCATGTTGGCCTATTCTGGTAGATCATGCCCTCATTTATCTAGGATTTTCGGTTGAACCACTACTTACGGGACACCCTGTATATACCCCCACATGTGTGGTCGGTTTCAGCGTATGGAATAATTTAAATTTTTTCCTTGTCCTTTCTGGCTGTTATGTTTACGTTAGTTAGAGTTTAATGTACTTACTTTTCCATCAGGTAGTTTTTACAAAATTATTTGCTGTGAGCATTCCCATAAAAAGTTTGCTCTGGTCATGTGATTTGATGTTTTTTTAAATAATCCTTGCAATTGCATAAAAGATATTTAGAAGCTATTATGTATGTTTGTGATGTTTGAATTTAGGCTAGTCAAATAAGTATCTCACTCTAGCTACAATACTTTATGTTGATCATTTTTGTCATTAACAGAACACCGCCTGGACAGCTCATTCATCAGTTTGCTACACAATGAAGACCAAGTCCAAGAAAGTCAGTTGAGCAGCTGTTCAACTGTTTCAACGCGGTGCGGTGGGCTCCGAGCGAGGAAAATACGACTATCAATGAGCTATACAAACTATCTCTGACCATTCATACTAATGTTATCAAATCATTGTGTTTAAAGTAATAACTAGTGGTCCAATAATGGTAATGGGTGAATCAACTTTTCTCTGTCCCAACGTGAAAAGTTGAGAGAAATAAAAAAGTTAAGGGGATCATGATTTTTACAAAAGATCCGTGTTCCTCAATTATTAATCAATCATATTCCAAGAAAGGGCACGAATTTTGATGTGTGATTTACGAGTAAATTATCTCAGTCCAGCTAAGGACCTAAAAATCGGTCCCCTGGGTGACCGTTATTTTTACCAATAAAATAACAAAAAATCGGTTCATAAATAACTGTCTTAGCAAGATCGATTTAATAACATTCTAAAACAGTTACTACTTATTTATTAACTATTAAGACTTTATTTATATACCTGAAAACTATGTCTCTTGAGTCACTAATCCAAAAACCAATCCTAAAAGTTTTTATAATTCTTTAGAAAACAGTCACATAATAAAAATACTTCTTGGGCTAACTTGTCTCATAAACCTTTAAAGTTCTCCATAATATTTTTCGTGGTACAATAATTGTCAGTGAAATTAAACACAGAAATCTGCGCAAAAACAGGGGGACAATATGGTTTGTCAGGAGACAATATGTAACCCAAGAGACAATAATATGCAAATAAACAACAATTTTATGAAAAATTTGTACACGCATAACTAATGTATATGCCTTTATTTGTAAGAAAAGGCAGAAATCACAACCGTATCATCTTATTTCAAGGTTAAGCAGTACGTTTTGCATTTCTCTACTTCAATTTGGGCTAACCTCAGTAAAGGATAAGCCTGAATAATATTATTGGATCAAGAGATCATTCTCGCTCAAGCTATTTCGTAACCGCAGGTGGGGCACATAGTTTCTGGGGGTTTGTGTCTTGCAATTGCCCTAAAAAAGCTCGTCCTCCCGAATCTGGGCTGAAATGTAGCACCTCTATCCCTGAAAAGTGATTTTAAGGAAATTTCCCTGTGCCTGATCACCTGAGTATCTGTCTCAGTGACTGAATACCTTCTGCTTCTTTGAAGTTGAGATTGGTTAACCTTCCGGCTGAAATTCAATCTCAACTTCAGACAGTTAACCAAATCCATATCCCAAACATCAGCTAAAAACTTGCAATTATCTCCAACGTCAGGCAATACTTCACTCCAAAGCAGCTTCCTCAACTCTTTAAGCTCAAGTTTGATATTGCATGGACTACATTATTGTTTTGAGGAATTGGGATCTCCCAAATACCAACTAGACTGTGTGGATTCGGAACCGAGCCACAAGAGTTGGTGGATGCTAAACTTAGTCAGCATTAACTGCTTAAGCAGTTTAATGAATTTCGAAGCCAATCCGGCCCCTTTTCAGTATCTGAACACAAGACGTGAACGCTGTTTCCACCCTAATGTCATAGTCATAACAGTTTTAAGCACCAGATGTTATCGATCTACATTTCTGATGCGTACAGCTACGGAAACCAACTCTTGAAGTGAGTGACAATTGCTTCGTCGAGTCTAGAGCTGGGACGAATGATCCAACTAAGTGGGTATACTTCGAGAACGAAAGTTCTAGATTGAAGATCTTTTATCAAAAGAGTAGAGTCCACCGGTGAGATGGGATTACGACTTGCAACCTAACTGCTAGCAACTGGTCTCTATAGAAAACTATGGAAAGGTTTATTATTAGCAATGGACAATATCCTACGGCTGTTAACGATGGTATTGATTACTACAAAGGACCCAGACTTTTTAAGCAAATAGAATAGATTGAAGTCAGACATGGTCTTTCTTCGTCTGAATTATGTTATACGTAATTTACGTACCACATTTAATATTATGTATTTTTTGTTTCTCTCGATCTTTTTGTAAGTTTTCTCTTACAGCGCCTTTGTGTTTTGGCACGGGTGAATAATATCATGTCTCTAAGTAACGGATTACATTTGTATTGAGTGTAATCAAAAAGTGGCTAAACTTATTTAAATTACTAAGTATTATTGTAACAGGTATGGGTATAATATTTCAGACTTTATTATTTGGTTAATATTACAAGAAATAATAGTAAAACACTGTAAATCCATCAGCTTTTAGGGAAGTTATGTTGAACTTCACTTATAATGAGACGGCAAGATGGAATAGGAAAAACCACTATAATAAGGCTTTATATTGTTAAAACAATATTAAATTACAAGTTATTACAGCAAAAACTAATTATTGTATGATTAAATAAACTTTATTGATACAATAACCGCGTTTTGTCTCTGGTGTTACCTCTATTGTCTCTTGAGTCACCTAAATAGTGAGGAAGGGGACCAGTAACTCCAAAGACATTTAGCCTATAAAAAAATATAACCACGCCATTAACCACCAATTTACCTTCATTCATATTCTTACGTGATTTTAGACCATATTGCTTATTGCATTTTAGTTCATAGTATGAAAAATAAAAGAAATACTTGGGAAAATGCGTGGTTGCCAGTGGAACAGTAAACGTACACTTCGCGTCACCTCTGACGGCGGATGAATTTGCCGAGTAAATTATCAGTCGCGAGAATAACGGACACGGTCACGTGAGACCTAGACCGTGTTCTGATTGGTGCAAGCTTTAGTTGTGCCATTTTAAAACATAATACTAAATATAAGGTAAGTAAGCCAGGGGACAACAAAATAACTGCACTCCGAGGGACACAATTTCAAAAGTCAAAATACTTAAAAAATCTTTAAATTTTTCGGACGTCTCTATAAACACGTGAAACTATGGGCTTTGTTGATTGGGATGCGATATAAGATTTATCTGCTGTCATACAGTTTTTTCACACCAGACCTAAAAATTAGAGAGAAACTTGCCGTGGGGACAGCAGAATTTTGTATGGGAGCCCAAAATTGTCGCCTGGGTCACCTAGCCAAAAACGAAAAATTTAATTAAAATGTTTACCAAAAAATTATTTTCATATTTCTTAATGATCTAAGTATAAGTTTATTTCATAAAATATATTGAATTAAGTCCTTTTTTCCTGAAAATTGCTTTTGAACACTTGGGACACGAAAAGACAAAGAAAAGTTGATTGACCCTAATGCAAAGACGATAAACTTTGTAATGTTCCCTAATATTGTCAAATTGGTCGGCTGCTTAAGTTGTGTTGTTTAATATTCCTTTCTATGTCTGATAATGTTGCTGGCAATGGCACATCTATACATGTAACTTTATTTACTGGTAAACTTGACAATAAATTGTTTGGAACTTGTCAGGTTCCAAACATTCATTTGAACGATGAAAATCGTGGGGCATATTTGTTTTGCACAAAGGCAAGGTGTGAGTGTACAATATGCAAGTCTTCACCAAAACATCGTTTTTGTCTCCTCAAATGTAGTACATAATAAGTTAGTAATTATAGCGCCCCAGTTGCCCTCTACATACACTTAGATAATTATTGTAAACAGTTAAATTTATTATATGTCTTATCAATCCCGTTTTGATGTACTTTTCAATCTGATTTTGTTATTTTATTAACAATTAAAGTTTTGTAATGTTTTTAATTGTTTTCTTTTCAGGTTTTGTCACACTGGATGCGTTCTGCGATCAGGTCAAAGTTTATCATACACCATGCGGGCTGTAGTTGCTTTGACCTTACCGCAGAATACATCCAGTGTGACAAAACCAATCCCAGAGTCAATAATAAATAACTGTACGGTATGTACCGTTATTAACGACCTATTGGATAACGATAACGTTACGTAATGCAAAAATATTATAATCTTTGCCTTTTGTGAGAAGAATTCTATGACGTCACGTTCTTCTTCTTCTTTTGGCTCACTAGCGCCACCGATTCGCGTCGGTGTGTTTTCGCAACTGAGCTGTCAAAATTATTCACTAACTCAGGCGCTCAAAAGGTGGCGTTGCTTATCTGTCTTTAGACCTTAGATTATGTATCCTGTAGATTTGACACATATTTAAAATTGACAAGTTAGAAAGTGATGGCTGTATACAAAAGTACTTAAGAGTGAGAGAGACGCAGATATTGTTTTTTGTCCTTATCACCGTTCATAGGTAATTTCTGCCTGCCACAATTTAAAAATAATGGCAGACATTTGACGTCTATGCGAAATATACAATAAAATTGCAAATTTAAAATAAATTTTGTGCAAGTGAAGTGTTTTGTGGATTACGGAGTGATTGTTTTACTTACTCAACATGGTTAATTGTTGTGTGCTTGGATGTAAAAGCCGTACTGAGCGTAAATATGAAAACATAACATTTCACACGTAAGTAAGCCTCATTTATATTGTTCCTATATGTTTTACCTGCATCGAAGTGCATTAATCTTAAATCCTATAAAAGAACATACATAATAGTGGAAAAAAGTAGTGAATTATCAATCGAATTGTAAAATATTTTTGTATTATTACCTGACCAAATATAAAAGGTCGTCTATGGCTCAACTCTGTGGGTTATGGCTATTACGGTAGCCATTTTGTTAGTATTTTAAATTTTGCTGGGTTATCGTTGCCTTTAGGGATACCACAATACAAAGGGTAAAAGTTCTCGATTTCAGGGTAATTTACAATCGACTAATTTTAAAAATCGTATATGTATTTTAATTGCTGGATGAACATTTCATGCGTTGTAGTGATCATTATTATTTGAACTAATTATGATTTGTGTTCATTTATATAGATTTCCAAAAGACGAGACGGTACTAAAGGTTTGGATTGCAGCGACTGGACGGCAAAACTGGCAGTCTACCAAGCACACTCGCATGTGTTCTATCCATTTTAAAACCGAATGCTTTCAGAAAAAGCAACGGATAACTTATTTGGCAAATATTTGAATGTACGCAACAAATTTATGTTGCGTATTTATGTTATTATTTAATAAACTTACATCATTTAACGGCCCATAAAAGTTATTTGTTGACTATTTTATTTAAACTTTATTGCTCTGTAAGTTGTATAATTGGCGGACTTATTCTGTTCTATGACGTTAAAAATCCTATTTCCTTCTTAAACATTTTTTTTGTACACAATTTTTGTTTTATCCCTATGTTAATATTTTTTTGTACAAATAAATAAAGATTTTGACTGTAAAATTAAGTATTTATTGTAATTAAGGTTACTAGTGTATTTATATGGGTGGGGAGTAAATTTTTATGAACATGGCCACCCCAAAATACGTAAGTACTTTATATCTGTCTCATACGGGTGAACGCGGCTGTCAAGTCTATAATATACTTCGTCTAAGCTTTAGACATACTCTTACTAATCTGTGGTCAATGTCAAATAATGTTGCGTTTCGCTCGTCGTAACAGTTCGTGAGTGAGCGTCGTGCGTTTTGATCACGCACGACCTCCAGAGTAGGTCTGGTACATCTTTTATTTTTTGTATGTGATGAAATGTAAACATAGCTGGGCATTAACTCGTTAATCCGTTAATCGTTAATTAACGAAGTTAACATTTTGATTAACGGATTAACTTTTAAGTTAACTTTCAAAAATGTTAACGGACACGTTAACTTCCGTTAATATGAAGCTAAGTCCGTTAATCGTTAATCCAATGCCTACTGTTTACTGCACGGCACCGCGGCGCGGCGCGAAAAACAGGTGCAGACAAGTAGTTTTTTGATAATTCTGTCACACAGTCTATTGAAAAACCCAAAATCTCCAACTCTCTAACGAGTAAAGCGCAAAGTCTCGTTCAAATGTGGCTGGACATGAAATCAAAAGACTCGTTCAATGATACTGCATTTTTCGGGGAACAGATATTCATAAATCTATTCATTAAATACAATACTGCTATACCCTCAAGTACTGCAAAATTGAACGGCTGTTATCCACGGGTGAAAACATTTTAACATCAAAACAAGGATCGCTTTTAGTTTGTATTTTTTATAAATTTTGATACAGTATTTTGATATTATAAAAAATAATTATTAAAGGGATACTTGTCATCGGTACTCAAAGACCTTCAGAAGCTGTTTAATTCCGTGCTGCTAGAGGGCATCACACCTGAGGCATGGAACAGGAGTGTGGTGGTGTTGTTCTTCGAAAAAGGAGACAAAACCTTATTGAAGAACTATAGACCCATCTTACTCCTGAGCCATGTCTACAAGCTGCTCTCAAGGGTCATCACGAATCGTCTCGCACGTAAGTTTGATGACTTCCAGCCTCCCGAACAAGCCGGATTCCGAAAAGGGTATAGTATCATAGACCACATCCATACGCTTATGCAAATTATACAGAAGTCAGAGGAGTATAATGTGCCTCTATGCTTAGCGTTCGTGGACTATAAGAAGGCCTTTGATTCGATCGAAACTTGGGCGGTGCTTCTGTCTCTTCAGCGGTGCGGTGCCACATAGACTATAGGTATATAGAGGTGTTAAAGTGTCTGTATGACAACGCCACCATTCCGGTCCGAGTACGGGAACAGAATACGAGGGTGATTCCACTGCGAAGAGGTGTAAGACAGGGAGACGTTATATCTCCGAAACTGTTTACAGCGGCACTGGAAGGCGCCTTCAAGCTCCTGGAATGGGAAGGATTCGGCATCAATGTCAATGGCGAATACATCACACACCTCTGGTTTGCCGATGATAACATATTATAGTCACTATAATATAGTCGTTGTGGCATGGATGATCTGGGCACTATGCTCGAAGACCTTGATTGAGTATCTTAACAAGTGGGTCTTAAAATGAATATGGAAAAGAAGAAAATTATGTCGAACTCCCGTGTTGTACCCACTCCGGTATCTGTTGGGAAGTTGCTGACGAGTACATCCAACTTTGAGAAAGAGGTCAATCGAAGAATGCTACTCGGCTGGGCAGCGTTCGGGAAACTGCGCAAGAGCGTCTTCTCGTCTCAATTACCTCAGTGTCTGAAGACAAAAGTCTTCAACCAGCCTCTAACTATGGGCCTCATAAAGAAGCTCAAAATCACACAACGAGCGATGGAGAGGGCTACGCTCGGTGTTTCTCTACGAGATCGAATCAGAAACGAGGAGATACGTAGAAGAACTAAGGTAACGGATATAGCCCTGCGAATCAGTAAGCTCAAGTGGCAGTGGGCAGGGCACATAGCGCGTAGAACTGATGGCCGTTGGGGCAGAAAAGTCCTAGATTGGAGACCCTTCGACCAAAGGCGCAGCGTAGGACGTCTACCGACAAGATGGACAGACGACCTTGTAAAGATCGCAGGATTGCACTTGATGCAGACCGCTCTCAACCGGTCGTTGTGGAAAGCCATGGGGGAGGCCTATGTTGAGCAGTGGACGTCCTTCGGCTGATGATGATGATAATGATGATGATGAATTATCAATCAATGTCAAAAAGCTGTCAAATTACTTAGCAGAAAATCACACACAACTGTACCACAATAGAGTCACTACAGCAGCCGCTGTCAGAATAGCGAGGTGTATCAAAGCACTATCTTGTTTTATTTTATTAGGAAAACAATACAGGTAACATTCAAAACAATAACAAATAAAAAGCGAGTAACTAATCTAACTAGAATGATACCCTAAAATAGTTTTCACATATCTATCGTTGTACAAGTGATGCACAACTCAGTGAAGACTCAATTAGCGGAATTGTCACCAAGATGAGAACTTCAACATGTTGCAATTGACATTGAAGGAAAATATGCACGAAAGAAATGCCCGACGATTAAATTACACACTTGAATTACACAAGTATTTCGTTTTGTCTCTAACCTGTTTACTTCCAGAACCTAAACCAACAGGTTTTATAAGTTCACTAACGCAACGATAAAAAAAAGAAATTTTACACATATTAACGGATTAACGATTAACGTTAACTTGCGTTAATTCTTCCGAAATGTAACGCTTTAACGTTTAACGAAGCTAACTTTTTTGTAGCGGATTAACGATTAACGAAGTTAACTATTTGATTAACGGTGCCCAGCTATGAATGTAAAATAATGAATGTGAAAGCTTTCAATGAAAGTTTCTGCGACTAAACATATATGTTTTGTAGGTATTCAAACAAAGTTCTAATCGAAACATTACCTTAAATAAATCTTTTAACTTTAAAAGACACATGCATGATATACCTGCGACTGCAAGGACTCTTGCAGATATTTCCCGTACAAAAAGAATAATGCCCTATTTAACAAATATCGGTTATTTATTACTATAACATCCTCAGGTTACAAGGGTTAATATTACTATTTACTAATTTATAGTAACTGTTAAAAGTACAGGAGGTGCAACTAAGCCTCATTCTGGGTCGAAGTACCAATATGGTCCTTACAAGTTGCCTTTTCTTCATTTTTTCCTTGACAGTGAGACAGCTGTTTTATGGCGACAAGTTAAGTTATATTATCTGCATTTTCTTCTTGTTTCTGATGATTTTTGGATTCAAATAGTGAATAAAAACAACATATTTCATAAAAGACTATTTATTAGGCCAGTCTAGTTGTACACTAGCGACATCTAGCGCCAGTATGTCAAGCGGGACGCGCGCAGCGTCCGACAGAGAGGGCGTAGTCCGTTTCAGCTCGCCGTGGACGAACTCCTTTACGTAAGCGCCGGCGGATGTGCGGATTTTGATGACTAGCAGTTGTGGGTGGTCTGTGGAGAGAAAGCATTGTTTTACCCCATAATATGCTTAAATAAATGGTGGCAATAAGAGCACATTACTGATTTTTGGCTTAGTGTCGACAAAGGCCATTAATGTTGAGTGTTGAGTTATTTAAAAGGTCAATGACCTTTATACAAGAGTTTTTTTTATTTACTCAAAAGTTTTTCATAACTTTTACTTTAACCTTCGAGAAATAAGGCTAGCTAAACAAAAGGGGCATTTAATAAAATAAAATTTGAAATAACCATTCGCTGAGGGACTAAATAAGAGGCCAATGACATTTATTTAAATTACCTCGAAAGTTAATGAAATGGAGTTTAGTGACCTTAGCTCAGAGGTCAGTCAATTGCGTCTTGCTGAATGACCTAACTACAGATATTTGACCTCGATCGCATTCGATGTCATGTGGATGAGGTCTAGGGCGGTGCGTACCTGCTTAGTAGCAGCCTGTTCACTCTTTCCTTAAAGTGGCTTTGGCTTATCTTACCTGGTACTTTAGAAGCCGTCAGTTCCAGAACATACTTCGTCCGCGTCAGTAAAGGTCGCCTATGCAGCACTCGTATCGGCGTTTTCTGCGCGAGCGCTATGCGTTCGGGCGCGTTCTCAGGAGTGTTCCTGTACGTGTTAATGTTTGTTATGTCTTCATCTGTGACTGTTATGGGTGTTGTGCCGTTTTGCTGAAAAAAAAAGAGATTTTTTTAAAATTATTTTATTCTTTATTGCACAGACAAAAGAAAGTACAAATGGCGGACTTAATGCTAAAAGCATTCTCTACCAGTCAACCATTTATTTATTTATTTAAAAACTTTATTGCACAAATAAAAGTGTACAAAAGGTGGACTTAATGTAAAAAGCATTCTCTCCCAGTCATACCTTTAGGTCATGCAGAGAGATTGTGATGGGTGCAGGAGAGTGTTGTAAATAGATATTAAAATTGCAACAAAATACTAAAGTGTAGAATAATAATATTATATACCATAATTTACATACTACAGGTTAACCATTGGGTGAGGCAGAAACGATTGAGGCCTGAGGTATTATCGAAAACAACAGCGATGCGATGGGCTTAGCTAGTTTGAGTCATTACATGGATATTTTAAATTAAAAGTTAAAAAATCAAAAATTGCAATTCTTGATAAAAACAGTTGAAGTAAAGGTAAGTACTAGTTTTGTGTGTGTGTGTGTGTGTGTGTGTGTGTGTGTGTGTGTGTGTGTGTGTGTGTGTGTGTGAGGTGCTTGTGTGTAGGTGTGTAAGTGTATGCGTGTGTGTTTGTGAGTGCGTGGGTTCGTGAGTGTGTATCTATATCAAAAGTGTGTGTGTATGTATGTGTGTGTGTGTGTGTATGTGTGTGTGTGTGTGTGTAGTCCCTAAGCTACCATCAGAATATGTTATTGCGATAATGGGGCGCGTCTTTTCAGTTTAGACAAGCTATATTAGAGTATGCATTAGGCGATGGTACTAGTTACTTTCTAAATAATGAACAGAACTATGTGAAATACAATAATAATGATTATGTTCTGTCAAACCTACTGACCGTGCCATCGCTGTCATAGGAATGTCCGAGTTTGATGCACAGCGCTTCGTACGTCTTCGTTTTATTTTCTTCACCAGACTTTAGTTGAGCTAAATCATCTCTGTGAACAAGGCACGTTATTAAAGACTAGCATTTATAAGATTCAATTCACCGAGACTTTATGAAGCCTACCTCTACTACTTTTTATGCACCGAGTTTTTTTTTACAATAGCCTTTTCATTAAACAATAAGAGATAACGCGTATGAATTCGCCGCTAGGGGCGCTTGTGTAGCGTGAGGTTTCCAAAATGTCAAAGGTCACTGTTTGTGGGTTAGATGTGCGGGTTTATTTCTATTTAGATTAATGTTTCGAATATTTAGCAATAATTTCCATTTATTATGGCAAATACTAGTTACGAATCAATGAATGAGAGTGTTCTCAAAGAGGGTCTAAGAAAATGATTGTTAAATCTTTAATCTTCAGTGGTGGTGTTTCCTCTCCAGTGGTTTGAATCATACCTTAAAGATAGGCAGCAGTCTGTTAACATAACGGAAGTGTGCTTGGGCCTCTTTTATTCATTATTTATATTAATGACATAGTAAACGTTACACGACATAGGACTATATTATTTGCAGATGACATTTCTATTATTGTTACAAATGACTCAAAAGACGGTATGACGAAGCACGAAGCGGAAATTAATAATACACTAATTGACATTATTGAATGGCTTGATGAAAATAATCTTAAAATAAATTTAACTAAGACGAATTATATTCAATTTAATAATTTAAGGCAATGTAATTTAAATATTTCATATAGGGACACTTGCATAAATCAAGCTGACTTTGTTAAATTCCTAGGGATATATGTAGATAAGAGTATAAATTGGAAATTACAGGTTGAAGCGGTATGTAACAAAATTAATTGCTTCGTGTACGTCCTAAGAAGTCTACGCCACATAACAGATCGGAGTACAATCCTAACAGCTTATCATGCTTATGTCACTTCTATATTGCGCTACGGGTTGATACTCTGGGGAAATAGTGTAGATGTACATAAAGCATTTGTGACACAAAAAAAATGTGTTCGAGCTATATTTGGTAGACCACCATACCAAACATGTAGACCTCTCTTTAAAGAACTTAAGCTGTTAACATTACCAGGCCTTTACATATTTGAAATTTGTAAATTTGTTAAAAATAATCTTGGTTTATTTTGTAAAGCTCGAGATGTCTATCCTCGAAATAAGAGAAATCCCGATCGACTTGTGTTGCATTTTTCTCCCAGAACTGCACTTTATACAAAAAATTGTTTAAATATGTGTATTAAAATCTATAATAAAATACCAGAAAATATTAAAACACTGGGTCCAATATTATTTAAAAAGAAATTGTTCGAATGGCTTTTAGAATGTAATTTTTATAGTGTTAAGGAAATGACTAAATAATATGACTTTATCAATGAAATTGAAAATAATATAATAATAATCTATGAAATAATATTAATAATAATGTTCTCTATCTACTTATAAATTTTACATGCCATACAATGGCGAGACATGTCGATTATTTATTCACATCATAATGTATCCACCTTATGTACCGTGTCTCAAAGTAAATAAATGATTTGATTTGATTTGATTTGATTTAATAACTTGTGTACTCACTCCTCTTTTCATAATAAAACTGGACTGCGGCATGCCCGATGTATTGTAATATTAAGATTCATCATCTTCTAAGACCATGACAATTTACACACCATAAAAGCTATATTCTGGACCTCGAAAACGAAAACGGTAGCCCTCATTAATTTTTATTTCCTTAAAACGTAATTGAAGTGCTGTATCGTCAAAACAGGGGGTTAGGCACTAAATGACAATGACTGACTCACTTTGTGACCGCAACCAGTTTCTTGACAACCACTCGCCCGCCCGCGGACACGGCCTCGCAGATCTGAGCCAACTCTTTCTCGTTCAACTCTCTGCAAGGATCTGTGATCTGAAATAGTCAATGATTCTATAATATACATTTCACTTGTAAAAAGCAACCGTGACTCTGTGACAGACGAGGAATTGAACCCCGTGGCCGTGTCATGTCGTGTAATTTATAATATATAATTATAACAATTTATAATAGTAGGCTGTAATTAGTAAAAATAGTGATGAGGGCATGCAGCCTGCGCGTTAAAAAGCACTTGCAAAATTCAACAGGCTTGTTAATGTGACGGTGGCCGAGTGGTATAGGCATACGCCCGGATTGCGTAAGACACGGGGTTCAATTCCTCGGAGTCACGGTTGCTTTTTAAAAGTGAAATTTATATCATTAAGTTTGTATAGTGACAAAACACTATAAAAACAAAAATCAACTACAATGATTCTATCCTTAAGGTTCGCGCCCACTACACCGACCGTACCATGACCGTGCTAGGAGCGTATCAGACACGAAAAGCAACACAATACGCTCTACTATGCCCACTGAACGGATTGAAAGCGTTCTGTCCTACCGTTATATGGAGCGAGAGCGTATTTTTTCAGTGCTCACACGCTCCGTGCATGGCACGCGACGGTGTAGTAGGTATGAGAATGTTATAATTAAATTTATGTTTCTTTAGTGTTTTCTTACTATAAAAACCTAATAATATAAATTGCACTTTTAAAAAGCAACCGTGTGTGTGTGTGTGTGTGTGTGTGTGTGTGGTGTATGCGCCCGGATAGTGTAAGAAGTGTAAGATACGGGGTTCGATTCCTCGTCTCACACAGTTGCTTTTTACAAGTGCAATTTATATTACAATATTTTTTTGCCCGACCCGTTTCTAGCACGGTCATGGTATGATACGGTGCTGTAGTAGGCAGAAACCTTTAAATCTGATATGTCATCATCATCATCAGCCAAAGGACGTCCACTGCTGAACATAGGCCTCCCCCATGGCTTTCCACAACGACCGGTTGTGAGCGGTCTGCATCCAGTGCGATCCTGCGATTTTTACAAAGTCGTCAGTCCATCTTGTCGGTGGACGTCCTACGCTGCGCATTTGATCGAAGGGTCTCCAATCTAGGACTTTTCTGCCCCAACGTTCTTTGCGCTATCTGCCCTGCCCACTGCCACTCGAGCTTACTGAGTCGCAGGGCTAGGTCCGTTACCTTAGTTCTTCTACGTATCTCCTCGTTTCTGATTCGATCTCATAGAGAAACACCGAGCATAGCCCTCTCCATCGCTCGTTGTGTGATTTTGATCTGAGGGGTAATTGTGTAAAGCAATCGTATTCATTTGACAGTTCATAACGTACGATATGATCTGTCAAACCTTTTGTTCTTTGCCGTTTGACAGATCATATCGTACATTATGAACTGTCAAATGAATACGATTGATTTACACAATCTGATAAGTAAAGTACCTCAATAGCAAAAGGCCGTCCATCCCCCAGGCACCTCACGTCTACATCTTCTCGTCCGGCCGACATGAACTTGAGCCGATGATCTGCATCCGCTTCCGACATTCTACAACAAAATGCTTATCGATTATTATTTATTATTGAATCGAATATGTAATCGATTATTGAGAATGTGAATAGGAATGAGCAGTTTTCTCCCATCGTTTTACAGCTCTCACTAGATGGCGTTAGGGTCACTTAAGGATATTTTTTTCAGGTTAGCGGAAAACCATAGACAAAGAAAAAAAGTGCGTAAGTAAGCATTGTAAAAAATGTTAATGACTGATAGATTAATTTTGATACTTATATTTTGACATTATTATCTCCTTTATGTACTAAAGGTTCACATTAATATTGTTTTACTGTTTATTATTTACGTTGGCGTAAAGCAATTTCCCTCTGCTATAATTCTTATATGAAGTTTAAAAAGTTGGTTCCTAAAGTGACGCTAGCGCCATCTCTCGATGATAGAAACATCTAATGACAAGAAAACTGCTCATTATATAAAAATCGATTACGAGATCATTTGTTTTGTTAGTTACTGCAATGTTTTAGTATTAAAAAAATATTATAATGCTTACAAAGGGACATTCTATTTAATTAATAGAATCAGGTGTTACTTTGCGGAAATCCAATAGAATTTTATAAAATTACTAGCGGTCCCAGCGAACTTCGCTTTATCCCCAGCCCCGTCCCACCCAAACCAAGGGTCGCCACATCCAAGCGAGTGATTAAAAAATAGTGGCCCAGGAGTTATAGCGTCAGGAAGGAAAACCCGACTTATTTATATTTAGTAGATTTTGCTTTAAATTTCAGACAATCTTTGGATATTTGGTTCTGAAGTTTACGCGAATACTCATCTATACTAATATTATAAAGCTGAAGAGTTTGTTTGTTTGAACGCGCTAATCTCCGAAGCTACTGGTTCGATTTGAATAATTCTTTTTGTGTTGGATAGTCCAGTTATCGAGGAAGGCTATAGGCTATATTACATCACGCTACGACCAATAGGAGCAAAGATACGGTGGTAAATGTGTAAAAAACGGGAGAAAAAAGTCACTATTCCACGCGGACGAAGTCGCTGGCAAAAGCTAGTTACTCAATAAAACACACTTTTACGGATTAAACCTTCGGATAGTTTGAAACTCACCCATAAGCCTGAGCCAGCGGTGCGAATATGATCTCCTGCACGGACGACTCCATCATCCTCTCCCCGCACACGAGCCACGGCGTCTGCGGCAGCTCGCGAGAGAGCTTTATGTACCTTGGGATAAAATTAATTTCTAATCAAATTTAAGCTACAAGAAAATATATGTGTAAACAATAACAGGTAACGACGATAAAACACAAAGAAAAACAAATAAACTTTTATCGCACGATCCACGGTTTATTTTTTAGTACAACAAACTGGGTTTTACTTGACATTTTAAAAATAATTTAAGTAGAGCCACTTTCGTGAAGAGACTGAATTTTTGAATGACGGCCGGCTCGCAACTGACGCGCGTGTCACCCCCCGCACCCCGCGCCTTCATCAATCAAAAAAAGAGTGGGGCGCGCCTTCGTGGATGGCACTATCTATACTATAAACGATTTGGACGAGTGGTGGGGCGCGCCGTCGTGGATGGCACCATCTATACACCCATCGTCAAAGAACGCTGTTCCGGTAGTCTCAAAAAGGCTTGCCCGCAACCTCATCCGATTACCAAGAGACAACTGCGTATAGTTATAGGTACTATAACTGGTCACTGTCTCTTACACAACCAATTTTTTTACTATAGGTGTCACAGACAGCCCCCTAAAACTGTACCTACGTACCTTCCTCCTAAATACAATGGTGTCCTAGTACACACGACGCTCACACAGCTCGCCCCACTCGCAGCGCACTTCACTCCGCCCCAGCCGAGCGAAGTTAGCGCTGCAAGCGAGGCGCCCTCTAGCGCTTGTTCCACGGAACGACGGGTGAACTCCACTGTGAAGCGCTTTCTTTGACGGCTGCGTGATGCGAAGAGAGATGGGGAGAGGTCCTTGAGGATTTCTAGTTCCTGGTGATGATTTAAAACAATATTGATAATTATTACATTACTTTTTTAAATTAAAAATAAAACCCCAGTCGGGAATAAACAACAACTGAACAGATTTTCATTAAACATGGCTAAGATAAAATAATCTAAGACAAAAATAACTAAATAAAAATCGGTTCATCCGTTTGGGAGCTATTATACCACAGACTGGTACGTCAAACTTTTAAACCCATCTCTTTTTGCGTCAGGGATATAAAAAAATTAGTTCTATGAATGAAAATCAAGTTGACAAAAGGCATGTACAATGTGAAATTTCAGTGTTATTGATGGCTATTTTGGTGCGCGAGTAAAAAACAACTCGCTTTGTTTAAGACTCTACGTTAAATGCCTCCAATCACGCGCAACGCAAGGTACACATAGCGCCATCTCTTGACATCTTGTAGAACGATACTTGTGTAAATGGTTGATACAACTTATGAATAAAACCCCCATGGCAAATAAATACATCGGCTGAACAGATTTTCATGAAACATAGCTAAGAACAATCGGAATAAAAATAGGTTCATCTGTTTGGGAGCTACGATACCACAGACAGACTCGTAAAACTTACAACACCTCTCTCTTTTTGCGTCGGGGGTTAATAAGGAAGTAGTACAATTTTGCTTTTGCCTTTTGATTTTGCCTCTAAACCATACCTGCAAATCATCAGGGTATTCCATGTTCAGAACAATGAGCAATGGTGAGACAGATCCAGAGTCTAGGGCTATGCCCAGATAATTAGCTAGCTGGGGCCCGTATGCCCACTTCCACGCTTCTTTTAGTGCTGTTATACATCCTGGAAAACAAATTAAATAAATAAATAATGAGGGCTAACGTGTATGAATTAGCCGCTTGGGGCGCAATTGTAGCGTGAGGTCTCCGAAATGTCTAAAGCCACTGTTTGTGGGTTAGATGTGCGGGTTTATTTCTATTTAGATTAATATTTAGCAACAATTTCTATTAATTATAGCAAATACTAGTTACGTATCAATGAATGAGAGTGTTGTAATCAGTCAGGTATCAAACGAAAGCCGAGAGTCGCATAACAATGGAATTTTTATTGTGTCTCGTTTACACATACTTGACGAGTTAAAAGGAGGACTAAGAAAATAAATGTTAAATCTTTAATAACTTGTGTACTTACTCCTCTTTTCCTAACAAAGCTGGACTGCGGCATGCCCAATGTATTGTAATATTAAGATTTAATGGCAAACGTGATTTTTTATCTCTCCATCATGACAATTTACACTCTATAAATGCTATATTCTGGACCTCACGCGACAGTGGCGCCAACTAGTGAGCACGAAAACGGTAGCCCTCATTTCACCAATCACATACTACCACACATACCGTGGGGGAACTTAACCAGCAATCTTTTGATTACACAGTGACCGGATAGATAGGATAGCCGGATAGCTAGCTATTGCAGTTCTTGAGATACAGCGAGGTGACAGACGGACGGACAGACAGCAAAATCTTATTAATAGGACCTTGTTTTTACCCTTTGGGTGCGTAACCCTAAAAATAAAGAAAAGGCCTTAGTACCTCCATCAGCTCAGTGCAGATTGGTGGAGGAGTTTTTACAATGCAAGCTACCAATATTGCTGTGAGATGTTATCAAGCCACTTCAACAGTTTTTTTGATGTTGCTAGAGGTACCCTGGTTTAAATCACCATGCGCAAGTGGGCTCTAATCTTATGAGTATTAAAAAGTAGATGCTCACTCTCATCGAAATCTGGGAACGCCTCTTTGATCATCAAGCATATGACTATCTCTCGCAGAATCGTCGCGATCGGCGCCGACAGACCACAGCCAAATGTCTTGCAATCATAACTGGAAGATAAATTATGTGTAGGTTAGGAAGGGGAAAAATAGCAAAGGCTATATGTTCAGTATGGCCACAGAAGATATAAAAGTAGGTACTACGTATAAAAGGATCACTCCGCTAAGACATTTATTAATAAGCATGTGCAGTATGCTCTAATTTTGATAAAATTACGTACAAAAAATACACACTTTTTCTTATCCAGCACTTCTTTAACAGCTGCATTACAATCCGGCCACCCATCCTCTTGTAACAGCCCTAAGCAGCTCACGCAGATTTCAAGCCTCCGCTTCTTGGACGGAGGTGCTTCTGACCCGTTACTTTCTAATGATTCTCCATTACTTGATACGTTGTTTTGGTTATTTGTGACTTCTATCTTTTTACTATCAGTTGAGTTTATTTCTGCAGCTGAAGCATTACTGTCTGTTGTTGAAGATGGTTGGGAAGTCTTTGCATCTTCATTTAATTTGCTTTCATTTTTGTTTTCTGTGTTAGTTGGGTTATCTTGAAACTGGAAGTAAATTATATATGTTTATCGGTTCTACGGTTTGTGAACAATAAAACATACTGAAACTCTGTAGCCAAGCAAATTGTATACGTATTTTATGAGTACTTAACTAAATATTGTTCATTGAGTTTGAGGTTAGGAAGGTGTTTGTTTATATTCGAAATTATTGATATCAAGCTAGACATAATGCAGCTTAGCCATAAAGAACTCTGATAATGAACAATCCGCAATTCCGTAGTACCATTGAAATGAGAAATAAATGTAAAAACAGTGATTCTTACTCTAACACAAAATGCTTTTGGATTTTCGTAAGCGCCGTGATTCCTGATGCCCAGAAATCGTAGAGAGCACTGATCGCAGCAGCCTAGGCCTTTGCAGAATTTAAATATCCCTTTCTGATCCATTTTTATTGAAAAACTTAATTGAAACGTGATATATCAAAACAAATCAGACAGAGCTAAACCACAAATAATATTTAGACCAACCACAATCAATCTGAGATCACCCAGATTAATATTGTAAATTAGTTCTTACTTCAAAAGCATAGAGCTTAAAGTTGACTGCACCAATTTTTCATTGATAGCTAGGCGACCAATAGCGGCTGTCCTGTCACTGTGTGCCGGCCTGCCAGGCACTATTCCTTTATACGCAAGCGGTCCTTGAATATTTCATACAAGAACTGCTTGCGTTGCGTGTAAACATTATTTTGCACCACAATAGATTTATCTTTGTAAATTGTCACTAAAATATTTTATTACACCAATAAAATAATTTCGGATCAAAAGTAAAATATATTTATCCAATTATTTTCTAGTCAAACTAGTTATGCGTGTAATGAACAAATTAGTGCCGCCATTGCTGCCATTGACACAGATTAGTAAGAGTATGTCTAAAGACAGATAGGAAACGCTCCTTTGTGGGCACCTAAGTTAGTGAGATATTTTGACAGCTGGCTCACCAAGAATGACATAAATTTTTTTCACATTATGGCTTCTCTGGCATAGATTATATTATTCTTGCTCACTAATGTAACGTTATCGTTATGCAATAGGTATTTATTAACGGTACTTACTAAACCGTGATATTATTTTTTGCTCAGGAAAAGGCTTTGTCACACTGGATGTGTTCTGCGATCAGGTCAAAGTGATTTCAGCCCACATTATTATGAGAACATTGACCTGACCGCAGAACACATCTAATGTGACAAATCCTGAAAGAAAAACAGTTGAGATTCACTGAATAACTATAATTGTTGGTTAAAAAAAATACAATAAAATATAATGCAGATTGAATAGTACAATACGGAATTGCTATGACGTTAAATGTAATACACCAAAAATACGCCTATTTCGCATAATATATAGACATAATATTTAGATATATCATTTTGATAGACATTGCAGCAATTAGACAGAGTTAGACAGACATAATACACGGTCAAACTTATACTACCTCTTTTTAAGTTGCGTCGGGGTTAAACAAACGCAATGCTTTAATTTTAAACAGACAAATGGCAAGAGATAGTTTTTTGTATAGCTTTCAGATAAAATCAGAGATGGTCTTCGTATTTTTCTTGCTCAGACAGAGCCCGTCGCGCCGTTAACACAGTTGAATAGTTGGTCGAAGAACAGCACCACCTCGGACTTGGTTTCCATTGTGCAGCTAACTGATGAATGACACGTCCAGATTGAGTCCTGTTAGAAAAAATATTACTTTAAGGCATATTTATCTTGACTACTGCACTGTTATATACAGGGTTGATGGTAATTAGACCGGATCCTTTTAAGAGGCGATGGGAGAGCTCCATTGCGACAACTTTGACCCCATTATGTACTATTCCAATTTTAATAGCTTCTTGACTTATAGTTTATTTTTTTCCAATCCTGATTTCTTTCTTTTAGAGACTTACTTGAGATAATAGTGTAAAGCAAAAAATATTAAGAAATAAGATTTAAAAAAAAATATTTATTGTCAAGCCACCTTATTTATTGTAAGTACACCATTAATCTACACATATCAAGCATTGACTCCAAAAAAAATTGTTTTTTCTAAATACAAGACGAATGCGTTATATTATACTCAAATATTATCTTATTCCAACATATCACATACAGTGGTGGTCAGCTAATTAAATACACTGAAAATTTTATGTTCCAATAAATTTGTATTATGAATACATAGAAAGCAGTAATTGTAGTAAAATAATAGTATGGGTTTTACGTATAATTTGAAGTTACTATTTGCCATAACCTTGATCTATTTTTCGTTTCTTTTGACTTCAAATCTATTATAATCATTATAAGTGTACCAGTGATGTGGACAACGAATTAAATACACCTACGTTACTGAAAACCAAAAAAATACTGAAGCTACAAAAAAGTCAGTTAATATGAAAGCCTGCTTTTTATAAGAGGTTTAATTTGTAATTTTTTTTATTTCTTGATTTTTAGTTATTTACCCTCTCAAAAACTACTGGGCAGTTTTATGATGAAACTCACACTGTACCTTAAGCGGAAATATACTTGCTTTAACTAATAAATTATCATCTCGCTATGACTTCTCATTTTCGAGAAATCCGCATATACACAAATATACAAACATACATACACTTTAGAAACTTTGCTCACTTGTTTCGAAGCCTTAATAGATCAACATACTCGAATTTTATTCAATTTGAACTATATCACGTCATACATACAGGTCGAATTCAATACCTCCTTTTTTTGAAGACGGTAAAAAGATGAAAGATGTTTTCTTCTACCAATACTATCAAGTTTTACATGAACAGTTTTTCATTCAAATATATCGTTAATAAAACAACAGTTATTTTTGTTTTCCGGAAATTTTAACAAAGGACTCTACAATACTACAAGCATTTTATTTTTTATTATACGTGACAGGCAAATAAATATTAAATATTACAAAGAATATTTAATATTTATTTGCCTGTCACGTTAATTCAGAAAGACAAAATCACAGCATCTTCAATATTTATTATAAATAGCATGATATTTATTTAAAGTCTATGTATTAAATGAAAATTGAAAAAAAAAATGCTCTACGAAAGTAGGAACTGAGTTTTATGAGTCTGAGTTTGATATTAATAAGTTACTTTAAAACTTTATTACGAGAAAGTAAGGTTCAATATGTAGCAAATGACAATTATTGTGGGTTATTACGTACCATGAATACCACAGTCGCAAAATCTTATTTTCATTTTGCCGAAGAAAAGGCTTCCACAAAAATAATTAGATAATTTCAACTAAGACAAGACAACTTAATACAAAATTTTCTTGTTGTCCAATGGATTCATCTGAAAAAATAATGAGTTCCCAAGTTATTTGTTAATTATAATACAACCATCACAAATCCAGGCTGTAAAAAAAAGAACGAGCCGCATTCAAGAAGGCCTACTATGAAAAACGAAATCCGTCAATACGATAATCGTTTTGCGGATCCGATGCATTTCATAGTAGGCATTCCATACAAAAAACCTTTCGGATCCGAAAAAAGATAATCGTATTGACGGATTTCATTTTTCGTAGTAGACCTCAAAGGAACGAAAAATATAAAAAAAGGAGATGTTTGAAAAAATGCCAAGACTATGTACACCAAAATACATGTAATTAGACATACCATATGTAGTTTTAATTTAATCACAATTTTTAGGTAATTTAAGTAATAAAATAATAAAGTTTTAAAAACCTTGGCAACTCCTCCTGTCTATACTTACTCCAAAAATATGTCAAATCGTGCAAAAAAAAGGTAATCTGTCAATGTCAAATGTCATTTTACCTAATCTGTTAATGTCAAATGCCATTTTGCTTTCCGCTTTCGGCCTGTTTAAGCAACTGATTGGTATTTGTCTGATTTATTAGGCATTCATTAGATGTTTATGCTACATTTACCCAAAAATTTTATGAAATCAGTCTAAAACTGAAAAAGCTTTACATACGCTATTTATAGTGTCATGTATAAGGTGTTGGCATTTTCCCCATACAAACGAAAACATCTCGTTTAAAAAAAGTTTTTTATTTCATATATTCTAGACTCAACTCTTAACCACCCCCTTAAATTTGGCTCGTACTTTTTATCTACACCCTGTATAAGAAAAAAAAAATGTAGATATCAGGTACAAAGTGTCCACGGATCCCTAAAATTCTTAACAGGTTGTTATCATAATCTTCTTTAATTTTTTTTAATATTTTACCTGTAATCTATTTTCGATTGACAACCACCTCCTTGAATTTGACTCATACTTATTTTACACCCTGTATAAACTGTTACCCTGTATAATATATTTTTGGTAATTTTTAGCATAAAAATAATAATCAAATCAGAACTAGAGCAAACAATTTATTGGACTACTCAACACACTAATGAAATTTAACTGGCAGGAGTAAAAAAATATGTTTTTCAAAACTGAGGTTATTTTTTAATAATATCTGTAAAAAGTAAAATACAAGCTAGTAATTATTACTCTAAACATACTATTACTTTGGAAAACTACACACCTAGACTTGTTCGCTTTAGTTTAATGTGTTGACACTTGTTTTAATACTAACTATTCTAACAGGTAATAAATAGGTTTGCTTTTTAATACAGAGAATAGTAAACATTAATTTTTGAACAACTTACATATTTTTTTATTGAAGAAATATTTCAACTCCCTGCCCTGAGCAGATTCCTTCAGGTGTAAATAATGAGAAACCACAAATCAATAATATTCTCTTGTTCCGTATTGTATATTCTTTCTTGCAATGAAGTTGGCCAACCTACACAATAAACGTTTACAAGGTGTGAGATGACAGTCGACTAATACAATCTAAAATTACTTGAATTATAACATTTTACCTAGCACTTACTGTGTAAAATAAATAAACATAATGTAAACAAATACTTTTCCGCTAAGTTTCAAAACTTCTGTAGTCGCTACCATTATACTGCTTCCTAAGAGTTTGTGCTCACTTGTCGGGTGTCTGGCTATGATTTTGGTTAAATATTCCAGTGGCAGAGCATTTTGGATGAAGTTTTTACACACATTTTCATCTACTATAGGTTGGGTTAGGTTAGGTGCTCAAAACCGATAAAAACCGGCCCAGACACCCGACTAGACGATATGACTAGAAGTATAGACTTAGTATATATAATAAGGCATCAGAGATAAGAATCAGCCCGAATGTTAAGCGATAAATTAATTAAGTTAGTACTAACCTTGACGTGAATAAACAAATCCACATTGTTGATCCTTGTACGAAATCAACCGATACTGTCTTACACTAATCACTTACGGGAATTATTAAACGCTCTTTTACACAGTCTTTCATTTGTAATAGCATCACGGAACTGCTAAATAATACAATGAATTAATTAAATTAAGTAAACAAAGACAAACGGCCATTTTGAAATTTTCAATCATTGACAGATAGGGCTGCCAGCACTTCTGATTACATTTACCCCTAACCATAAAATGACTCATAAATAAGTTATCTGTCAAATCACCAAAATTTGACGTATAAATATATTTTTTCACCTGAATATTCTTTAAAGACATAAAATACTTGATATCCAATACTTCAGCTTTTGATTTAGTATCTTTTTTTTTTAAATTACTAATAATTCTAACAAGATTTCAGTTCGCCTAAAAATTCTGATTGGTAAAATGATTATTTTTCATCTTTTTCATTTATTTTATTTCAGTAAGTCCATAATTATTCGTAAATATTTTCACTACAAAATTCTCCTTTCACCAAGATTTTCCCCCAGGTCTAGGGAGAGTATACCTAAAGTTGGAACCCTCCATAGAGACATTTCTTTTAGTTCTTATATTGATCACTAGACGGCGCTTTGACATATTTTTTTACATATAGTCTGTGCCAAATAGTGGATCCTGATTTTCGCATAGGTTATAATGCGTTGTGCCGACTAACTAAACGTCATCTCTATGGCCGTTTCCAGGCCGAAAAAAAAAAACAGCTGATGTTATGTTGTTTTGTTAGTTTTTATCTGGTTTATCGTAAAAGATTGCTTTGCTTTGAATATAAAATTATAAACGTCTTTTGTGAGAATAATTTGTAAGTAAATAATTGTAAAATCTTTTCCATATTGAAATAAGTTTTCATTTATTTTGAGAAAAATATTGCCATAATCACAGTGTTGTTCTGTCCAGGCTGACGTAAGCTCAATAGTACGCCGAAAAATGGATCTGTCATCGCCTTTTTTTAGCAATCCGTCACATTTTAATGTCAGTCATATTTTTCTCTTTTTTGTGTCTAACCAGCTTAGCAGTTGTCATTACTGAACGGACAGATTTGATTTGTCTGCATGATGTATTTCTATCCTAGCGATTTATATTAGGTTCCAATGAGGACTTTACATTGTTCTTTTATTTTACCATAGATGACTTATTATCTATCACTCAAATTAAATGATCTTGATGAAACCAACGCAAAAATCTATTATTTTTTGCCTCATCATAACAAATCAAATGTTACGTTTATTTTTATCTTTTTGTAATTTTTTATATTTGTGTAGTGCCATGGTGTTACTGACTCAACGATATCGTATTGTGATATGGACATTGTCTGAAATAAATCTTTGAATTTGAATTTGAATTTGAATAACATCTACCTTGCATGTTTTTTTTAATTTTGATAGGAAAGATAATTATCATATCGACTAATATGTATCGATAAGAAAGTATCGATATTGACAAATCGATTTTAAATGTATCGATTAAGAAGTTTATAGAACGATTCCGTAGAATGTGTAAGTAACATCATTATTAATTGTTCACTCATTCTAGAAAATAATCTTTTTTTTGAATCGTACTATGTCATTTTTGATGTTAGTGACAGTAAATTTGAATCTGACACCTGTGCTCTTAGTCCGTCATCTTAAAAAATTACATCATCTTGGGTTCTGTCGACTTACTGTCGTGTGCTGTCAAAATTTGTATATTTTTATGTAATTCATAATAAAAAAATTCTAAATTACAATAAATACGCCCGTGTTTTGAAAACGGTCCTCGCCTATCAAGAATAAACTATTGAAAATGGGTGCAGTTCACGCTAAGGTATGATTTTATTTGAATTTGTTTTTATTGAGATTTGCTTTGGAGGTTATCTTATCGAAAAAGTTAGTTAAAATCTTTGTGCATGTTATATTCGATTTTTAGTAAAAAGCTAATGATTTGTGTCAACAGGCAGTAGACAACACGGGCGAGGTGGGTGGAGGACTCTTTGAGTTTGATGAGCCGATGGAATATGAAGAAGAACCAATTCCAAAGCCCACCATCAAACTGGATGGAGTTCGGGTAAGACTTCCTTTACCTACAATCCTTTTTTATACCAATACTTTTTATTCAACTACTTCATATACTAAACATTTATAATTCTCCTGTATGTACATTTCCTGATTAGTTGGTTGGGCCCAGAATAGTTTAAGCTTTCTCTTAGGACTCCTTAAAACTGCTAAAAACTCGAGGAGTAAGGCCTATGCATTATTAATCCTTCGAAGTATACACTTACAAAAATTGATATTGGCCTTTTCCAGAGTTTTTAGCATTTAAGTATTATGAAATGAAATGATTGAAATTTCAGATTCATTTTTATTTCAGAAAGAGTTTCCATACATTCTTAACCTAGTACAAACTATATATAAATAAAATAAAATAAAGCACTTAAAAAACAGTCCGAATCCAATCCCAGCTTCAAGCCCTAATAGAACTTAAAGCTAGGATTGGACCGAACGTGGAAAGATGCCCAGTAAGCAGTGATAGGGCTATATATCCTCTCTGCAATAGCCCTCAGGAGAGTGTTGGTGCTGCTCTGCACTCGCTCCCACAGGGAAGCCACTCGTTTACACAGGACGGCGTGAAAACCATCTGTGTTCCATGTGGCGAACATTCCCGAGGCACTGCAGCGCCAGGGCAGACCCAACATCCCCCTGAAAGCATTGTTATATTGAATGCGCAGAGCACTGAAGGTCTTTTTGGTGAAACTGCTCCACAGGTTGCACGTGTATAAAGTTTGACAATATGTTTTAAAAAGAGTAACTTTCACATCACGAGAACAACGTGCAAACCTACGCGATAGCATATTACCCCTCACCGACAGTGCTCTGCGCTCCCTCTCCATTATAACTACATTCTGTGGCATACAAGTTATAGCCCTGAGTAGGTCTTTATGCAAAAATTAATTACTTTTTTGGCTGGTGACGTGTGTCGCGCGAATGTCGTCTGACTCCTGTAGTATATTCTGGCTTAAAAAAATCATCATCATCGTCATTATCAGCTATAAGACGTCCACTGCTTAACATAGTCCTCCCCCACGGTCCTCCAGTGACCGATTGGTCACTGTGGAAAGCCGTGGCAGACCGCTTATACGATTCGTAGGGCTATGTCCATTACCTTAGTTTCTTCTTCATATCTCCTCATTTCTGATTTGATCTCGCAGAGAAACACCGAGCATAGCCATCTCCATCGCTCGTTGTGTGATTTTGAGCTTCTTTTTAAGGCCCGTAGTTAGAGGTTAAATACTATGTTTCGGATCCGTATGTCATCACTGGTAACACACACTAGTTGAAGACTTTCCATCTTCAGACGCTGAAGTAATTGAGATAAATAGATACTCTTACGATATATAACTACCCGAACGCTGCCCAGCCGAGTTGGATTCGTTGATTGACCTCTTTCTCAAAGTACTGTACATTCATCATTCGCTTGCCCTGTTCCCATTTTATCAGGGGTCGGCTCAGTATGCTTCCCTCTTCCACACTATTCTATCACTCGTCACTTAATTATCCACTCCTTTCACACTCATATCTTGTTTCACACAGTCCATCCATCTCTTTTTCGGTCAGCCTCTTGCCTTCCATCCATTTGCATTCATACTCTTTTTTTTACATGACTTTATTCCCTCCTCATTACATGACCGTACCAAGACAGACAATGTCCAACCATCTTCTTAGTTATCGGTGCCACTTTCAGACTTCCTCGTATATAGTCATTCCTTATCTTGTCCAATCTTGTAACCCCACACATCCATCTTAACATTCTCATCTCCGCTACATGCATTCGCTTCTCATCCGTCTTCTTAGCAGCCAGCATTCCGATCCGTATATTGAGTCAGGTCTAATAACGGTTTTGTAAATTTTGCCCTTTAACCGTAAGGGCATCCGTGGATCGTACGTTGTTCCGGTGACCTGCCTCCATTTCATCCAGCCTGCGTTGAATGCAAACGAGCTCCCCCCCCCATCGCCTCTTAAAAGGATCCGGTGGAATTACCAATAACCCTGTATAATTTATATATGTCCCAGGCTCGCGTGGACAGGGTACACGTGGACGGGCTGAACCGCACCAAGGATGACATCATAAAGAGCACTGTCGACGAGTTGTTTCACGCCACCGACTTTGAAGATGTCATTCTCAAGGCTCACAAGGTTAGTTATAGTTCAGATTCAGCTTTATTGCATACTACATTGTTGTACACACAGATGAAAAATGGTACAAGGTCTTATGGTCACTAACAATATTAGAATAGTTAGATACGAATACTAATACTTCGAAGAAGGGTAGACCGATATGAAGGGTAGACCGATATGTCTGCCAATAACAACCCACCCGCAAGTTCTCTTCAGTTACTCCGTGATCATGGCGCTTGCAACAGTGCCGAAATATCGGAAGCTCATAAATAATAAGGTACATGGTAGCAATCCCGTATCTAACTATTCGAATACATACATATATTATTATACATATATTATATATTATTTTTTATTATTTTTCTTATTTTATTTGTCTATGTGTCAAGTGTCGAATGTATGGGCCAAGATGCCTGAATTAAAGGTTATTTTATTTATTTATTTATATAATATTCCATAAAAGTTAGTTAGTTATAGTTGCGTCAACTCTGTCTGTCTGTCCGTCCGTATGTCACACAGCCACTTTATTCTGAAACTATTAGCATTACACAGATGAAACTTTGTAGGTACGTGTATTCTGTTAACGGTTAAATGAATAATATTGATATTTGAGGGGGTTCCCATACATGGAACTATGTAAAACAAAAACAAAAAGTTCAAACCTATGCGTGTTGGGTGTCTATGGGCATGGTCTTTAAAATGAAATGAAGGTTCCTAAAACCATTTTTTCTAAAAATCTTACATTTGATAGATGGAAGCTTCGAAAGTGGTAAAATGGGCGTTTCAGAATAAAGTGGCTGTGACATACGGACGGACAGATAGACTTGACTAAACTATAAGCGTTCCTTTTTTTGCCATTCGGCTAAGGAACCCTAAAAAGGTTTATCTTAAGGTTCAAAATAAATTCAATCTTACAAACCGGGAATTGCCTTGCATTATCGAAGTCAACCTAGTTATTTCTGGGACACTGTACAATTAGTGATATTGGGTTATTTATTATTATTAAATGCAGGTTCGCCGAGCCCTGGACTCTATGGGGTGCTTCCGTGACATTGGTGTCTTCATCGACGTGTCCTCAGGGCCTGGAGCTACGCCCGAGGGGCTGGAGGTAATGCTGTCCTGTTCATTGTTATAAAAAACTAGCGGTCTCAGCGAACTTCGTTTCGCCCCCAGCCCCGTCCCGCCCCGGCCCCGTTTTATGGGAATTTTCTTTGCTATAAACCTCACGGATCCCGAGACCTTTCCAACGAATGCAAAATCGTGGAAATCGGTTCGTGCGTTCTGGAGTTATAGCGTCCGGAAGGAAAACCTACATGACCGATGAGAGGTCAGGCGCAGGACCAATGGCTTATCGTGCGCACCGAGGCACGGGGTTGTCATCATCATTGACTTCCTGACTCGGCTGTTTCCGAGTATTTCAAGACAGAAACCCAAAAATTTCGGTCCGACCCGGGGTTCGAACCTCTTGAAGAAAATAAATAAATAAATGACATCACAATTATCATTGTTATTACTGTGATGGCAGGTGACGTTTCAAGTGAAGGAGTTGTCTCGTATCGTGGGCGGCGTCAACACCACCGTCAGCGAGAACGAAGGCAACCTCGTGCTAGGTGAGTGGACAATACCTACTAAATAAAATATATTCAACAGTAACCCGTGTTTACCTAAGCTCCTTTTAATTACATGTATGAAAAGTCATAAAAGTCGTTTATTTTTGCATATAGATCCACTGGGGGCACTTATACACGTCCCAACATAGACCCTACCACAGCTTCGGGACAATTGTGGGCTAGTGCTGAGAAGAAGCTGCGCAAGAAACTCAGTCACTATTGTCAATGCCTCTTTTCAAAAGTTTTACAATGTTTGTGGTGATCATGCAAGTCCATACATTATTATCTTTTAAATAATCATCTACTTTATTCTTTAATAACTTCTCTTTCTTTAATAACAATTTTAAATTTAGTAATCGGTAAGTCAACAATGTATTCTGGTAGTTTATTGAAAAATTTTATACATTTCCCCATGAAAGAATTACCAACCTTTCGAAGCCTGAATTGTGGAATAGCAAGCTTATTATGAGGAGATACGTAGAAGAACTAAGGTAACGGACATAGCCTTGAGAATCAGTAAGCTCAAGTGGCAATGGCAAGGGCACATAGCGCGAAGAACTGATAGCCGTTGAGGCAGAAAAGTTCTAGATTTGAGACCCTTCGACCAAAGGCGCAGCGTAGGACGTCCACCGATAAGATGGCAAGATGACCTTGTAAAGATCGCAGGATCACACTGGATGCAGACCGCTTGTGATCGTTTGATGTGGAAAACTGTGGGGAAGGCCTATGTTCAGCAGTGGACGTCCGAATTGAATTGACTCGATAAATTCCAACTCTTTCCGCAGGCGTAAAAATGCCAAACGTCCTCGGACGCGGTGAGAAGATACAGGCGGAGTACAGTATGGGATACAGGAGCTCTTCCAACTTCAGCGTGGCCGCCACTAAACCCTACCCGCACAAGCCCTTGGTGCCCGTGTGAGTACACCTACTGCACTGTCTCCCTCTGTGTGTGAGAGAGTAAATGTGTTTGTTTTTATGCTAGCGTTTGTCTTTCTGTGTGTGATTCCATCTTTGTGGTGTGTGTTTGGGCGTATCTTTTTCTCTCTGGTGCGAGATATTGTCTTTCTCTCTATAGTGCCTGCCAGGAAATGGTTTGTGTGTGTGTGTGTGTGTGTGTGTGTGTGTGTGTGTGTGTGTGTGTGTTTCGTGTAAAATGCCCAACGTCTTCGGACGTGGTGAGAAGATCCAAGCGGAGTACAGCATGGGTGGGATACAGGAGGTCTTCCAACTTCAGCGTGGCCGCCACTGTATACCACAAGCCCTTGGTGCCCGTGTGAGTTACTGTCTGTCTCTTTATCGTTGTCTTTGTCTTTCTATTTCTGTTTCACTCTCATTCTGTGTGCGGGAGAGTAAATGTGTTTGTTTTTAAGCTGTAGAACAGATTATGATACTTGTTGCCATCGTATGGTACGTGTGTGTGTGTCTGCCTCTCTATGTACGTGTATGCGTTTATCTTTCTGTGTCACTCTATGTCAGTGTGTGTATGTGTGTGTGTGTGTGTGTGTGTGTGTGTGTGTGTGTGTGTGTGTGTGTGTGTGTGTGTGTGTGTGTGTGTGTTTGTGTGTGTGTGTGTGTGTGTGAGAGAGAAGAGTATTATTGGGACGCTTGCTCTTTATTTGTCGAGTGCGTTCCTCTGTGTAATAAACGAGCAGATGATGAATGTTTGTCCACGGATTTTTCAAAAACTAAAAGTGATATCGAGATGGTTCTTTTTTAGTTCAGTCTGGTAATATTTATAATTTTAATCGATTATGTTCTAGCCGTAAGTTTCCCAAAAAATAAAAATAAAAGAATTCATATAAATATATATAAATATAAATATAAATATGCGCCAGACAACACACCAATTTTCTGGTTTCGTGGTAAGGAATTTCTTCCTTGTGTTACGAAGTACCAGACAACGATTATGACGGGGGCGTCTCCCATAAATACTTAAATACATAATAGTCCCCCTAGCCGATTTCGACTACGGTGGCCAGTCACAACGACTAACCGACTGCGCGGGACATATTATAGTGCACAAGTGTGTGCGCAAACACAGGTGCACTCTCTATTCCTTTCACTCTCATAGCCCGATGGGACAGTAATCTGTCACGACCGGAGAGAGATCAGGCGCAGGACCAACGGCTTTACGTGCTTTCCGAGGCACGGGGGTGAAACACCGCCTACTTCCAAACTCCGGGCTACCCTGAGAATTTCTGAACAGAAAAACTCCGGTACATATTTTTGGCCAGACCCGGGAATTGAACCTGGGACCTCCGGCGCAGCCGTCGCTTTAAAATGCGACCTTCTCACCGCTGCGCCACCGAGGCAGTTACATACATATAACATCCATGACTTAGGTACAAATGTTCATGCTCATCACACAAACATTTGCCCCTTGCGGGATTCAAACCCGCGACGGCCGGCGTAATAGTCAGGAGCGCTAACCAATACACCAAACGCGTCGTCAAACGAACGTCAACATGATGAATTTTACTTGTGCAACTACAATGCTTTTATTTACCAATTTGTTAATGCACAATAACTTGATCTAATTAAGTTAAGCTAATATCACTAGCTATAATTCACAACTGTATCACTATATAACATTTATGACGAGAAATAAATCTTATCTAATAAATTTTACTTGTAAAAAGCAACTGTGACTCTGTGACAGACGAGGATTTGAACCCCGTGTCTTACGCAATCCGGGCTATTGTTGAATGTTGAATTTTGCAAGTTAATCTTATCTTATTATTATTATTATTAAGAGCCTGTGGTGGGTGGGAACTGCAGGGCAAAGGCCTCCCTACCCTAAACAAACTCAAAAGTTGGACGGGAGAACTGACCAATACTGAGTGTGGTTTAATCTTATCTTATCTTATCTTAATATTTATTTCCCATCTCTATTCGCAGCGTGTCGGCGACGGTATACCAGCAGAACCAGGAGTACCCCTGGTCCGGGTACCGCCTGCTGGACCGCGGCGCGCTGCTCGATCTAGCCTTCAGAAGCTCTTCCGCGGTGAGTTGCGTTTAAACAACCGTCCCTACCACCCTAAGGCTGCGTTTCCACCAGAGATGTGCGAGGATGCGTAGCGAGAAATGTGTTTGTAAAGAACCAATAGAATAACTTCATTAACCTCGCCTCGGTCAGCACAGCTCTGGTGGAAACGGCTCAGCGGAGCTAGATTTTTGCCCATACAAAACAAGCGAGGGATGTGTGCGAGGGATGTGTACGAGGGATGTGTGCGAGGGATGGGTGCGAGGGATGTGTTGCGAGGAATGTGTGTTGAGAAGGTTTGCGCATACTGTACCACACATTGATGCGCATTTTCACAGCTCCGCTACACATCCTCGTAGGAACATTTTCACCGCACAGCTTTGGTGGAAACACCCACACATTTTCACAGCACAGCTAGACATCCTCGTACGACACATTTCCATCGCACATCTCTGGTGGAAACCTAGCGAAAATATCATATTATTTTTTACAGCAAAAATAAATTTGTATTTGAAAGAAAGAAAGAAAATTCGTTGTTTTGGTTAACATCACAAACACACACGTCCACAATATTACACATAAAAATCACACAATATGCAAAGAGAAAAAAGAAGAAAATGGTGTCCATGTCCATATTTTATACCGTACACCATACCAGGCCAATGAGTGTGTGTGTGTGTGTGTGTGTGTGTTTGTGTGTGTGTGTGTGTGTGTGTGTTTGTGACGCCTATACCCAAGCGGACCTCACTTACTGAGTGAGGTACACAGAAATTGGCACCAACAGCACGTACATGTATAAAGGTCCTATTTTATTCATAGAGTTACATTTGTATGAAAGACAAAGTTATATTTGCGGTTGATGAAAATTTTAAAATAAAAACTACCGTTTCGATCGCGTTCAAACCAATTTTCGTTGAATCTATTTGTTAAAAAGTGTCATAATATTCAATACAAAGTTTTTTTTTGCCGGACACGTTCCTACGCGTTCCTACCTAGCACGGTCATCATACGATGTTATTTATATTTAAATTTCATTCTAATCCAAGAGTTTAAATAATTAATGTTGGCAGACGAAACACAACATCCAATGGGAGGGAATGGTGCGCGACACGTCGGTGCTGAGCAAAACTACGAGCTTCCGGGTGCGCGAGAGCAGCGGTAAGGACCTTTCTAATAGAAGTATTAACCACTGCCTCGTATTACCTGCCTCGGTGGCGCAGCGGTGAGAGGGTCGCATTTTAAAGCGATGGCTGCGCCAGAGGTCCCGGGTTCGATTCCCGGGTCGGACCAAAAATATGTACCTGAGTTTTTCTGTTCAGATATTCTCAGGGAAGCCCGGAGCTTGGAACTCGGCGGTGTTTCACCCCCGTGCCACGGAAAGCACGTAAAGCCGTTGGTCCTGTGCCTAATCTCTCCGGTCGTGTCAGATTGCTGTCCCATCGGGCTATGAGAGTGAAAGGAATAGAGAGTGCACCTGTGTTTGCGCACACACTTGTGCACTATAATATGTCCCGCGCAGTCGGTTAGTCGTTGTGTCTGGCCACCGTAGTCGAAATCTAGGGGGACTATTATTATTCATATTATACATTTCAGGGCCTCAAATGAAGTCAGTGATCCGTCACATAGTGGCTGTAGACCACCGCGACGAGGGCGTGTTCCCTACGCGAGGCACGTGGGTGCAGTTCGCGAGCGAGCTGGCCGGCCTCGGCGGAGGCGTCGCCAACCTGAAGACCGAACTGCACGCGCAGGCCAACGTGCCCGTTGCTGAGAACCTGGTAAGGTAACCTAGTGAGCTATCCTGGATGGCAAGAGTTGCCTCTGGTCAGTTTGGGATGGGTGACCGTTTTGTCGGTTTGCTGGTCCATAAATTGTGTTGACGAGCTGGTTATTGTACTTATGGACAAATTTAGGATGAGTGACCGCTTTGTCAATGTTAAATCATGGACTGGATATGATAAGTACCAGGAGGTCATAATATGGCAAGAGTTTGTTCTGCAAGATTTGGTATTAAAATTGTTTGTTGAGAACAGGTGTCTTTGCTGATGGCTAAGCTAACCTAGAAAGCTATCCTGGATGGCAAGAGTTGCCTCTGGTCAGTTTGGGATGGGTGACCGTTTTGTCAGTTTGCTTGTCAATGAAGCGTTGGTAAGCTATGGTTACACATAGGATGAGTGGCCGTATTGTCGAAGAAGCTATCTAATCATCCATAGCACATCAATACTACCAGGATAACATAGCTTGGTAGCGGTCTATATGTAAAGAGGTTGCATTGTAGGCTAGCAGTTTGCTGATGGCTGTTATTAGGATGGGTGACCGACTTAGTTTCTAGGTACGTTAGTTCAAAATTACCATATCGGTATCACTTTGATATTTCCTTCGATACTTTATCTATTAGGGTACGACGGTGTCTGAATTACCAGGCACCCATAGTAGCATTCTATGAGACTTATCCAATCCGAGAGTCGTGATCAAGTGTTGCATAGTAGCAGTAGACCACCGCGACGAAGGCGTAATAACAAGGCGAACCATAACATCGTACTAACATTTCTTCTCCCTGCAGGTCCTCCAAATGACGGGCGCGCTCGGTGTGCTCCACGACGTCTTCGGGACAGAGATACCGGACCACTTCTTCCTGGGAGGTCCCACCACGCTTAGAGGCTTCAGACAGAGAGGCGTGGGTCCTCATTGTGATGGCCAGGCGACGGGTGGGAAGGTATGTGTATCTTAGAACGAATAATTGATTTCCTCTGTTACAATTCTAAGTTCCTGGTAAACAGAACTTCTGATGGAATAGTTTCCGAAGTGACGCCTTACGGTTTCTGCCTACTTACACAGGACCGCGCAAGGTTTGTGTCAGACACGAAAATAAACACGATACGCTCTACTTTGCCCACTGAACGTATCTACAGCGTTCGATATGGAGCGTATTTTGCCGGTGCTAACACTCCGTGCATGACACGCGTCGGTGTTGGTCGGTGACGGAACGTTCTAGTGGGAACAATGTCATAGTTTTCAATACAAAGGATATATTTTTACCTGACACGTGGGCAGAAATCTTTAGCCGCAATGACATAAATAGAGACATCTGTTTTGGCCAATTTACACGCCAATGACAAAACCGACTTGACTCACTTTCAGACCTACTGGGCCGCTGGAGTGCACGCATTCGGCCCGCTGCCGTTTACAAGTTCCCGCAACGGTATAGCGGCGCTGTTCCGCAGTCACGCTTTCCTGAATATGGGCTGTCTGGCTCAACCTGGTAATTTATGTCATCCTGGTATTTTTTGCATGTATTGTGTGTGAAGTACATGGAACTAAAACAAAAAAAAAAAACCTCATTCCTGTGTTTGGGGTGTCTATAGATAGGTCTTTTAAAATAACACTAGCTTTTGCTCGCGACTTCGTCCGCGTGGAATAGTGACTTCTTTCTCCCGTTTTTTACACATTTACCACTATATCTTTGCTCCTATTGGTCGTAGCGTGATGTTATATAGCCTATAGCCTTCCTCGATAACTGGACTATCCAACACAAAAAGAATTATTCAATTCGAACCAGTAGTTTCGGAGATTAGCGCGTTCAAACAAACAAACAAACTCTTCAGCTTTATAATATTAGTATAGATTGAGGTGGAAAAGTCAAACATTTGAAAGATAGACGCTCCCAAATAAGTAAAATGCTTCCCTTTAACTTTTAATCAGTCAGGTATCAAACGACTGCCGGGAGTCGCATAATAATGGAATTTCTATTGTGTCTCGTTCACACATACTTGACGAGTTAAACTAAGCAAGTGAAAATTATGAAAAAATTAATGATATAGATGTAACAAATAATTTCAACGAAAATTGGTTTGAACGAAATCGAACTGGTATTTTTGGAGATATAACAAGATTTCGAACAACCAAAAACACCTCTGACTTTGTCATTCATAAAAACACTATCAAAAACTAAGAATTTTTTGCTTATAAAGTTGGTACGGAATCCTCAGTGCGCGACTCGCTCTTAGCCGGTTTTCAGCCTCTGGTATAAATCTATGCTGTTCCAACTCCTCATTATGTTACCACTCGCACTTAATACAACCTTGACCTTCCAGAGGACAGCTCCCTATCAACCCTAGAAGCGTTATCAACCGTCCGCGTGTCGTGCGGGCTGGGCGTGGCGCTGCGCGTGGGCCGCGCGGCGCGCCTCGAGCTCAACTACTGCGTACCGCTGAAGGCGGTCGCGGGCGACGTCGCCGCGCCGGGGTTGCAGTTCGGCGTCGGCGCCACGTTCTTATAGGTGAGAATCAACCATAAAATTAATATTCCTATCTATTCTAAGTAAAAGCTGTCAAACGAAACCGATTTTGGATGACAATAATCAATTTTAGTAAGTTACATCAGTAACTTAAAATGAGATAACTTTTCGTCCAGGTGATTTATACTTATCTTCCTAGGTTAAATACATTAGTTTACCGCATGATAAACAGTCGACACAAAATATCGAACATGCAGCCTTAGTGTAAAACGAAAAATTATTTATTTGCACAAAATATTCCTAAACATGCGTTAAATGTTATTTTGTCTTTACTTTTTACATAACGTTAACGTTTATAGAAAAGAATAAGCAAACTTCGTACTTGAAATTTAAACCGGATTGGCAAATATAAATCGTAAATTGAGAGGCTTCGATTGGGACTAATTTACCTCTTAAATGAGAAGTTGTAAGGGTTATTTTGCTGTAATGAACAATAATCAATCACCGATCAAGTCCCCATGTTTCAGAAGCACAATTTCTTTTAAATATACACAATTTCATTTGAAATTGTAAAAAATCACATGATAGAAATTTTCAGCGAGGCTCTTTGGGGCTCCTAACTGTTTGACAGCCGTCAAAAATGGTTCTGCTGCATCATATCTCGCATCTCTTTTTATCGCACATATTCGCACTTATTGTCGTTTTATTCCGAAAGGGATAATAATTCTATGGAATCAACCTTATTTGGTGAGATACACGTCCTGGCATGGTATAGAATCTATACCATGCCAGGATGTGTATCTATTAAAAATAAATTCAAAATACATCATCAATCTATACTATAGATTGTTGATGTATTTTGAATTTATATATAATCTAAATACTTATAAATAATTAAATACATTTCTTTGTCGCCCCGCCCACAATCATTCCTGCTTAGCCCAAATGTATGACTGGTAGAGACCATACGGCATTATGTCCACCTTTTGTACAGTTTTTGGTTGTGCAATAAAGTATAAATAAATGAATGAGCGCCTGGTACTTTTGGGAGATTTCACTCTGAAAAACTTCTCTATCTTTTCTTCCAAAATTTTCAAAGGAAACTACGAAGACCTTCTTGTGTTTATGCGTCCCTGGTACTCTCCGACCAATTCAATCAAGGTTGATGCTCATTTTCGAAGCTATAAGCTATATTCCGGTCGGCTTCCAAAATTTTCGAAGGAAACTACGAAGACCTTGTTTTTATGTATCCCTGGTACTTTCACGCTCATGTGGTCAAGGTCGATCCACGCTTTTGATGGTATTGCGGTCACCCATCCTAAATGAGACCATTTACAGAGTACCCTGCTGATTTTATCTTAGGAAACCAAGAAGGAAGATAGTAAATGGCCACCCATCCTTATACTGATCACTGACTCAACTTTATTTTGTGAGATCAAGGGCGAACGCGGCGCCAGCAGCAGTACAGCACGTGCTTCAAAGAACTCTTGGCGTGGTATGAGCGCCTGGTACTTTTGGTAGATTTCACTCGGGAAAGCTTACTTGATTCCCAAAACTTTTTTAGGAAACTATGAAGACCATCTTTTTGTTCATGTGTCCCTGGTACTTTTTGACGAAGCAGGTCAAGGTTGAATCCAAGTTTTTGAAGGTATTTCGGTCACCTATCATAATGGTGACCATTAATAAAGTACTCTGATGATCATAAACTAGCTAGACGGAAGATGGTAAACCGGTCACCCATCCTAAAGTTGACCATCGACGCATTCGAAACAGGAGCGGTCACCCATCCTACTTTTGACCATTTGCAACTGACTCATGAGTCAGTTTTGATACGGTCACCCATCATTCATGGTCCAAGTCACCCATCCCACTTAAACCAGATAAGCCCGAAACTGTTTTAGCTACTTTGCTAAGGTATTTACATTTTCGAAGATAAGGATTATAATTGTGACCATCAATTAAGTACCCTGATGATTTGTTACTATACCAAGAACGAAAATTATAAAAACGGTCACCCATCCTAATATTGCCGATAACAACTAACGCATGTCTTGCGGTCAACCATCGCTACTTAGGGTGAAGACATAAAGAGGCGGATAACCGTTACCGACATGTACGTACCGACCAGTGATGTGCCTAGTTGGCTATTTCATGCAATTGAAATTCTATATAGAGATTCTTCCGACTCAAGTCCTGATTTGAATCTTGTTTTAAACAATATTCTAGTGTTAGTTGGTCCTTTTTTGGATTTTTGTAACAAATTTCTACAATATTATAAGTTCAAAAAAAGATGACTTGGCACATCACTAGTCAGTCGGTACAGGTCGGTACCGGTTACCTGTTTCTTTATGTCTTCACCCTTACTTGGCAACCGACGCATGCTTAAAATAAAAGCGGTCATCCATCATACCTTTGACCATTTAACCCGTCGCATGCTTAAAATAAAAACGGTCACCCATCCAACTATTGTCCATTGGCAAAAAACAATCTTATACTTTATTTCTCTTTTTCAGGTACGGTTTTCAATTCGCCTGTCCTGGCCACCATGATGATAAGAATACCAGTCTAGGAATAAAATAAATTAATTTATTACGATTGCTTGTGGCAGTTAGAAGCTGTGTAAATTATAGTGAAGTCACCGGTTGTAAAAATAGAATAGTGTCGTTATAAATACAGATTTTAAGTTTTAATTTGATGTGATTTAATTTTTCACTACATTCTAGAGCATATTATCTAGTTATTTTCCCTGTGTATCATGGAGTAAAAAATATATAAATAAATAACTATTTATTTACTATCATTAACAACTAATTACAATTTATTGCCGTCAAGTCATTTTGAGATTTTACAGATCATGGCAAATAAGTGAAAAAATATTTGCAATTTTTGTGAAAACTCCTAAGTACCTACTCAAATATGGTTTCTTTTTGACGAATAACTCTATTATCATAATACATTGGTAATTTATTTGCTTGCAACCAAGCTATGACGTAGAAATACTCACTACTTTTGAAACCACTCTATCCCAAAAAGAAAAAAAATACGTCAAGTGTGAGAGATATGGTACCGCAAGCACTCCACTTACAAGCCCTGTGCCCTTACCACGAGTTTACGCCGGTTTTGCTCGCTTGCGACGACGTCACTTTTTGTATGGGAAATTTTAGTTCTGCAAGTGACCGCTAGGGGCGCTGAGCAATTTTCCATAGACTTTTTTAACGTAGTCGCTAGCGAGTAAAACCGTCGTAAACTCGTGGTATCGGTACTGCTCTATAACATCTCTATGGTTCAGTTCCGTTAATTTTGTCAATGGATTTGAGATTATCTAAATGTCCCTATTGTAAACGTTCTGATAGTGTATTTTCGCCTGGAGCATGTCATCCTCGTTCATAGTTATCTTGATTGGAGGTATCAGCGCTGCTGCTACACATCTGAAAAGAATATGAACGTATTTAGATTAGTTACGAATTCCAGTCATTTCATCATCATCATCATCAGCTAAAGGACGTCCACTGCTGAAAATAGGCCTTTAATACCAAATAAGAGAAGTATAATTCATACTAAAGTTGTTTTTTTTCATGAAATACAGTGCTTACACCATATTTTTTTTAATTCTCTCTTTTTTGGTTCAACCTTTCATTAGTCGGACTTTACCATCGTAATCCCTCACCTTCCCTCAGCGTTCAAGAAGTTAAACGTAGAGCAGGCATGTTCAGTCGGGAGAATCTCAACGTTCAACTTGTTGGCTTTGGCCGCTCTGAACACGTCACCCATTATGTTCCGGTCATTTGCATCTATGCCCAGGACCTGAAGGGAGCAGTTGAATGCATAATTAAAACAGATTGGGAATACAAATAAAAAAAAACCTTTGCACAAGGGCAAGTGTTAGGCAAAATGTTTAAGCATTATCTTAAAACTATCTTTGATCGAAAGTTTATTCAACTAATCGTAAAATGTTCCCAGCAGTTGAATATAAACGATCGTGCAATCGGGCGGTCAAAATAGCTTATCCTAGGCCCTCTTCCCCTATTCCCTTCTATTAGGGTTCCGTAGCCGAATGGCAAAAAACGGAACCCTTATAGTTTCGTCAAGTCTGTCTGTCTGTCTGTCTGTCTGTCTGTCTGTCTGTCCGTCCGTATGTCACAGCCACTTTATTCTGAACCTGTAAGCATCACATAGCTGAAACTTAGTAGGTAGGTGTATCTTGTTTACCGCTTTCCGATTCAGATACAAAAAATAAGAAAAAATTATATTTAAGGGGGGGCTCCCATACATGAAACTAAAACCTGAAAATTTTTTTTTTACTCAAACCTATGCGTGTGGGGTGTCTATGGATAGGTTTTTGAAAATGATGTTGAGGTTTCTAAAACCATTTTTTATAAAAGTGTAAGGTTTGAGATATAGACGCTTCCAAAGTGGTAAAATGGGCGTCCCCCCCATCTAACTTTTGAACTAAGAAAGTGAAAATTTTGAAAAAAATATATAATGTAGATCTCAACAAAAACTTGCAACGAAAATTGGTTTGCAGGAGATCGAACCAGTAGTTTTTGAGATATTGCACATTTTTATCAACCGCAAATATAACTTTGTCTTTCATACAAACACTATGAAAAACAAAGTTATTTTTGCGGTCAACAAAATATTGTGGTATTTTGGCGAAGTGGAAGTAAGTGGACCCTGAATTCAGTTAAGGGTGGCACGGAACCCTCAGTGCGCGGGTCCGACACGCACTTAACCGGTTTTTTTAGGGTTCCGTAGCCGAATGGCAAAAAACGGAACCCTTATAGTTTCGTCAAGTCTGTCTGTCTGTCTGTCTGTCTGTCTGTCTGTCTGTCTGTCTGTATGTCTGTCTGTCCGTCCGTATGTCACAGCCACTTTATTCTGAAACTATAAGCATCACAAAACTGAAACTTGGTAGGTAGGTGTATTTTGTTCACCGCTTTCCGATTCAGATACAAAAAGTAAGAAAAAATAATATTTAAGGGGGGGCTCCCGTACATGAAACTAAAACCTAAAATATTTTTTTTACTCTAACCTATGCGTGTGGGGTGTCTATAGATAGGTCTTTTAAAATGATGTTGAGGTTTCTAAAACCATTTTTTCTTAAAGTGTAAGGTTTGAGATATAGACGCTTCCAAAGTGGTAAAATGGGCGTCCCCCCCCTCTAACTTTTGAACTAAGAAAGTGAAAATTTTGAAAAAAATATATGATGTAGATCTCAACAAAAACTTGCAACGAAAATTGGTTTGAAGGAGATCGAACCAGTAGTTTTTGAGATATTGCACATTTTTATCAACCGCAAATATAACTTTGTCTTTCATACAAACACTATGAAAAACAAAGTTATTTTTGCTGTCGCAATATATTGTGATGTTTTCGTTAAGTGAAAGTAAGTGGACCCTGAATTCAGTTAAGGGTGGCACGGAACCCTCAGTGCGCGGGTCCGACACGCACTTAACCGGTTTTTCCTTCTATGATATTCAAGTGAAGGAGAAAATTAATGTCATGTCGTATCAGGAAGTCAAGATAAAAGCAGTCAGGAGAAAAGAATGGAGATTACTCCACCGACAAGAGCGCGGCTCTTAAATTGAAGAAGAAGGTCAGGGCTTACCACTAGATCTATTTTGGGCTCCAGCAACTTGAAAAGACGTAGTGACTCTTCTGTTATCTCATCAGCACTTCTCACTTGCCATGATAGCACTGTCCTGTTGAAATAAATATATTAAACACAATATGTTATGGAATGAATGAAAAAAATGGAAAAAACTCCACCGACAAGAGCTTGGCTCTTAAATTAGATGATGATGTTAGTATGTACATCAAACATACTGCTTTGTTTTAATCATCTATAATAGTCCCCCTAGCCGAGCCTAGCAGTCACAACGACCGACTGCGCGGGACATATTATAGTGCACAAGTGTGTGCGCAAACACAGGTGCACTCTATTTCTTTCACTCTCATAGCCCGACAGCAATCTGACACGACCAAAGAGAGACCAGGCGCAGGACCAACGGCTTATGTGCTTTCCGAAGCACGGGGGTGAAACACCGCCAACTTCTAAACTCCGGGTTGCCCTGAGAATTTCTGAACAGAAAAACCCAAGTACACATTTTTGCCTCACCCAACCGACCCGGGAATCGAACCCTTTTAACTGCCTCGGTGGCGCAGCGGTTAGAGGAACTCATTTTAAAGTGAGCCCACGGAATAGATAAAACCTTTATTTATCTATTCAGTGGCTGCGCCAGAGGTCCCGGGTTCGAATCATCTATACTAATATTATAAATCTGAGTTTGTTTGAACGCGCTAATTGCAACTACAGGACTGAATTAAAAAAATATCTTTGTGTTAGAAGAGGCATAAGGCTATAAAACATCACACTGTGACGGGAGGGAAGGGAGAAAACTCAAAACAGACGGACGCAGATGCGGGGCACCACTAGATGAATGAAAAATTTAAACATATCTAAGGATGGAGGTCTTTCCGAAAACTCTAATAGTAATTGTAACGTAAGTGATTTTAAAAAGTTTATGATAATAATAACTTACCTTGGAAATATTGCCATTGGACCTAGTACTGTGATACCGTTGTTTAGCCGGAAACCATACTGAAAAACAATAAGTTTTTATCTGTATGTGGCATATACTAAGTGTCCAATGTTATCAAAATCATGGGAATTAACTTGTTGTCTGGTACTTCGTAACACAAGGAAGAAAATTCCTTACCACGAAACCAGACAGTTGGTGTGTGGTCTGGCGCATTTTTTTTAAAATCCTATATCATCCCACTGCTGGGCAAAAGTCTCCCCCAAGGTCTTATCTCTTTGGGAGTCGTTGGCCATGCATAGAGATAGGTGGAAGAGCATATTTATTTATTATTAATAAAATAAGAAAAGACTACTGATATAATATTTTTTTTCCCCAAGTAGGTGTAGTGTGATGACTCACCGCTCCGTCGTATGCATACATTTTTCACATATAATATACTGTGTTAGGTAAAGTGAGACAGTAATAAACCACACTTTAAGGAAGTAACATCTTTCATTCCAATACTCCCGGGTCCTGTCATTACATGGCGACCCTGCCAGTGCTGCCTGTGGGCAGTGCTGAGCAATGGAGACTTTAAATACCTATGTATATATTGTGAGTTTTTAAAATTTCTGATACAAAGTGGATTTCAAAAGACTTTTGAACGGTATCTACGGCGAAAAAAAAATACTAAAATGTAGTTGTTATTATTTTCATGCATTATTTAAAGCTCATTTCTTATTAATTTAAAAAAGGTAAAGCTATCAAGTTTAGTGTTAAAATTGTATTTGACCTAATTTCATTAAATCGTGCACATTACGCCAGTGGCGATAGCAAAATCGCTGACGCTGACGCACGTGTAGGTTCGTCTTGCAACTTGATGCACTTTTGTGACGCAATAATGTACTTCTTTTACCCGACTGGCTGCGTCTAAAGTAGGGTAACGTAATTTCTGAGTCAAATAATTTTAGCCTATAAGAGATAGCTTATTTTGATGAAGTTAAAAGATTTATTCACTTTTTACTTGGATTGACGAATTTTTTTACTTGGATTAGGCACGTAATAAATATCTTATAATGGTAATTACGAGACGCAAATGCTGCAGGATTTTGCTCTTAATTATGGATAAGGAATAGGCATACATGTTTTTGTAGGCAATGCACACTCAATGGATTATGACAACGAATACTTAGTTAATTGGACTGATCATCCAAAAGTGTTACGATATTTTGTAAGCCACAATATACTTAAATTTTTATGGAAATGTAGGTATTGTGCAGATGCTAACGGTGAGATAGAGATCAGTTCCTTCAGGGTCTAGTCGACGTGAACAAGTTTCACCGCCAAAACCTGTTGGAGACTTGTAGGTATGTCTTAATTCGTGATTCTCTATGGTGTATGTGATAATTTTAATTAATGATGAAAATGTACTAAAAAGTACAAGAAGTGTCAGTTCCTTCCATTCGATCATAGTGTGAAACGAGCTTTTTCCTCTGTGAGATAAGTTGGAGCCCAGTAGAGGCTTAAATCATGACCTTCATATAAATATTAGGGCATGCATGACCCATGATATAAATATAATCAATGATTATAATAAGTCGACTATAAAATAAGGTATACGCCAATGAAATAAATCAATAGGTCCGGCCGGCCTTTCTTTATTAAATTATGATTGAATATATCTATGGATAGTATTATACTACGTGTGTACGGAAATGACAAAGCTGTAAACTAGCGATGAGTTAACTTGATGTCTTGTAGAGTAAAAATAGTTGATGAGACTTTATTAATAATAATGACACCTGACGAGGTGGTATTTATTGTGTTATATTGGATATGACAAACAAGAATACGAGATTTTATCTCAAATGATATAAATACATTAAGAACTATTTTCTTAAGGTAAACAATGAATTATTTTCTTTTCTCACTAAGTAGTCGTATTTTTTTATGTTTGATGAACATAACATGAAATTCTGATGAATATCGTTGATAGTGTATTGAATAATTATACAGATTTTTGCTGACAGTGTCCGTACTTGAATAGTTTAAAACTACATAACCCCCTTAGAAAAGAGGATAGAATATTATTATAAATAATTGGGAAATATATAATTTAGTAATAAGTGGGTATAAAAATAATTCCTTAAAGAATATTCCATATAAATATTGATTATATGTCAAAGATAAATTAAACAATGCTTTGAAACGCTCATGTTGTAAACTACCCAATAATAACTTTGTAAATCATTTTTTTTGCTGTATGATTTGAAACATGTTTTTGTTGTATTGTAAATCAATCTGTATTTCAGCATGCATACATATTATTTTATTTATTTAACTCTTTAATACTGTTTGTTTTAAAATCATCGAAAATATTGATAAATGTAAAACCAAATTTTATAAAGTTAAATAACGTTCGAAATAGGTAATTCTGCTTCTAAAAAAAATATTTTTTGTTTCTATTTTTTTTAAAATTAAAAACGGGGGAGGTGTAGTGTGATGACTCACCGCTCCGTCGTATGCATACATTTTTCACATATAATATACTGTGTTAGGTAAAGTGAGACAGTAATAAACCACACTTTAAGGAAGTAACATCTTTCATTCCAATACTCCCGGGTCCTGTCATTACATAGGTAATAATCATGCCACATTCCTGACTATGAGCAGATTTGGTGAGGAATATAAAGTAACACAGTATCAAATTTTAAATTGCTAGGATATAAAGAGCTCAGACTCTTTATTAGCAACAGGAGTTAATAAATAATTTCTAGCACTACTGGCCATCGTATCTTTCATCAGGAGTGTAAAAACAAAATGTTATCAAAAGCCTCTTTATAGCAAGAAGTCTGAATAGGTACTACTACTACTTAGCAGATCTGACATCAGGTGCGATCAAGGTCAAATATTTGCTAAGCTTCAACGTAGCTAGAAATAAAATAAAGTTTGGAAACCAACTCACAGTAGCATAAGAGTCAATCATCAGTCCCAGATCCTGTTCCTGGTTGATTACACGCACTGTAGTCTTGCCTTCGCCTTCGTAGGCGGCTTTGTACCGGACAGGACTGAAAATTAGACATTATTTTAGAATATTAGGAAAGATACTAAAAATTTATGTAGAAGTAATTAAAAAATCACTTCTCAGTTTCCTTAAATAAACTATGGAGGTAAGGTCGTCAGTAATGATCATTCATCATTATCAGCCGAAGGACATCCACTGCTGAACATAGGCCTCCCCCATGGCTTTCCCTTCGACCAAAGGCGCAGCGTAGGACGTCCACCGACAAGATGAACAGACGACCTTGTAAAGATCGCGGGATAGCGCTGGATGCAGACCGCTCAGTAATGATATAATATAAAAAAATATGGTAATAAAAAAAAAATAGATTGTGTAATGTACGTAGGAATTAGTAACCAAAATATAACCTCAAAAGTGGTGTACTCCTTTTAACGATTTCGCCAATTTGACGACCCACAAAAGACATCATTTTTATTCCTGTGCACGAATATTTCGATACTTAAGAATATGTCGGATCATAAGCTATAATTATTATATTTTTTGGATTTTGTTAGTTGAACTGTTTTGTACTTTTGTTGTCAAGTTGTCAAGAACAGCTGCCTGTCCTTCATCATGACATTTCTTTCAATCGCTCCAATCGACGCGTCGACGAATTATTTTGGTGTGTGAATTTATTAGCGGGCTAATTTATATTTTATTATTTTGTATCTGGAAAGAATGTAGAGTATATTGTACTAAAATCACTGATCACGTAATCTTACAAATATCGTAATATTAAATTAAATAGGTACATAAGTATGTAATGTATGTGTACAGATATTCATCACGTGAAACGGAATGGCGCATGGCAGACCACAGATTAGTAAAGCTGCCTGTTCACTTGGAAATATATATTAATATACCGAGATGATATATATATATATACTAAAATAAACCTATAAACTAAAATATATTAATAATATATTTTAGTTTATAGGTTTTTTTTCAGTCTTTATATGTTGCATGTCATTGTTTTAATTTCATCTTTATTTATGTATATTTATATATTTATTTGTATTTATTTTACTATATACCGAGATATACTCGATATCGCTCACCATAGTTTACAATGGAACCCTTCTCACTGAGAATTATAATATTTTATATCCCGAGCTATACCACAGAATATATATAGTACTAGCGTACAGAAGGATCACTCCGCCAACACAATTACAGTAAACCCAACTCTGCTACAACCCAGTAAAGTGCAATTCAGCTCGCACGCCTTTTATTGAAGGTCGTTTCATCTGCCGGGATTGCGTGTCTCTTTCTAACGCGTAACGCTATCCCTGTTTCGTTGTTAGGGTTGTGAGTGAAGCGTGACACGGACATACGCGTAGGTACAACACGCTACCAAAATAAAATAATTAGTCTAAGACCTAGCACATTTCTTGTTGCAAACTAGCCGTAATGTAAACTGCGTAAGATACCGAAAATGTAAGCCTTATCTATCGTCGTACCTATATAATGCTTTCGACTGTGCACTGTGACTGTATTTTGAATGAATTGCGACTTCGAAACGAATTTTATTGGAATACCTTAATATTAGGGGTGATATTATATAGCTAAAGCAAATTAATTAATTGTAGCTCTTTGACTATTAGATTTTGGAGTAAGTAAATTACTTAAGTATTATTTGGTCAATCAAATTGCATATTTAATATTAGTAATTTCGTTGTGTTGTGTAACCTAGTCGTCAGTCACAGGCGCGTGCGGCGCGGCGCGGTCCGCGAGCGGCAGCCCTGCATTATGCTCGGCGTACCGAGTCACTCGAACGTACCTAAACTTCGGAGTGACACCCCCCTGGCTATACTAAGTTTCGGAGCAATTCGGGAAAGATATATTTTCCGCTCCCCGTACGCCCCTCCGCCCCCCGTGGTGGTGGACTATTCTATACAAAACAAAGAAAATATATATACCATAGTGTGAACGGGTGAAAGATATATCTCCGGATTGGATTTACAAGATATCGTAATATATATTAATATATTATATCCCACAGTCAAAAGGCAGCTTAGAGTATTTTATGTCACAGATTATGTCTAATTGTCTAAAAGAAAACGTCAAGTTTACGGCATTGCAGATGCGCGGCATTTTAAAGTTTTCAACACAAAATGAATTGATTTTCCCGTGTTTCCGTCTCAAATTTCTAATCAAAAAAATCCCGAACACCTGTGTCGTTGTTTGTTGGTTACAGACTTGATCTAGGTGGATTAGTAGGAAGATAAAGTCTACCTTGAACGGAAGTGTACTTCAGATTTTCGATAAGAATTTTATTTGCCGTGATTATATTTATTTACGAAAATGGACTGTGTTTCCGTTACTACGGAGCTGGTGACGTGCGAGAGGAGATATTATAATAACAACAAGAACGATTACAAGTTTGATATGTGGTTGGAAATGAAGAAACGTTGGATGATCCTCGGAGTCCTACTTTCGATGTTGCTGGCAGTTCTATCACCAAGATTCGGAGCTCCCGGAGGCAAACAACTGCATGCTCACGATTAGATCATTCTAGAATGCATTGCACACATTTGGCCATGTAATTGAGTATTTTCTTCAACTTTGACTTCTACATTTCACTATAAAACTTACCTACTTAGATACGCTAGTTTTCAGATTAATTACACTTTAATTAATACTTTTTTGAACATGCGAGCAGCTCATTGTATTTCTATCACTCACAGACAGTTAAAAGCAATATTTTTTTATAATTATTCGGGTAGGTATCTATGAAAATTTTTTAGCATCCTCAATAAGGCATAACAAAACAAGCACTTGGCTAGGTATATTACTTAAAACACTATGAAAACTATGACATGCAACATCACAACAAATTGTGCATGAAAAGCTACTTTTAATGAATAATGTTTTTTTCTAATCCAATAATCACATTTAAAAATAGCAAGAGAGTGTTGAACAACAAATATTTTTAGCACAGCTTTTCATCAAGTTTTTCTAATACTTAATAATTTTATAAATAAATAGATCTAGAGGCTGATCATCATAGTAGGTTGCATTTTTAAATCAATTCAAACATATTTTTAGTATAGCTTTGTAGAATAAATACTGGAATATGCATTTAATCAAAATAAATAATGCATCAATAGCTCTTAAACCATTATTTATTAAAAAAAGCACTGAAAACATGTATTTTTTTCTTATCATGATAAAAAATTTTCTTTGTACAATATAATACTTATTTATATAATAACTAGTTTTAAAAATAAAAAAACATTTTAACTGAAATAAATTGTACTATATTTATACAAAAATTTTGATCTTTAAACAGTTATTTACAGCTCGATAAGAAATGACAAATATTATTATTTAGTTAGCTAGCACTAATATCTATTTTTTTTAAATACCAATTATTTACTAAGAGTTACAAATCAGATTGGTTTTGGTTAGCTAGACATCTATCCCCATATTCCAAAAATCTTAATTTTCATCTGGATCTGTCATCAAGTCTTTTACACTACATTTTTAATAAAAGCGTACTAACTACTTAATTTAATTCCAGGTCCCCTAAAAACGGAGTACCTCTCCTACGTCCCGCTTTCCTGTATCTACTTCTCTGCGGGACGCCGTGCGCGCGCCCCCCGCCAGGTGTCGCTGCTGTGCGCTTTCTGCACGGCTCACGCGCAGCTGGTGTCGCCGATACTCGCGGCGATGACAGCCGGCGTGCTGGATGACGCCGGCGTGGATAAGAGGCTGATTAAGGGGTGAGTAATACCATACTGTTGTCGATAGTAATTAAGTCGATAGTCTTATAGCCGCAGTGACGTTGCTGCGACGTCTAAAAGATGCAGCGGTGTCGCAGCGGCGTCATCGCAGCGGCATCGCAGCGGTGACTAAAAGACGCAGCGTCGTCGAAGCGGCATCGCAGCGGTGACTAAAAGACGCAACAGTGGCGCAGCGGCATCGCAGCGGCATCGCAGCGGTGACTAAAAGACACAGCGGTGTCGCAGTGGCGTCACAGCGGTGTCGCGACGGCATCGCAGCGGCATCGCAGCGGCACCGCAGCGGTGACTGAAAGACACAGCGGTGTCGCAGTGGCTTCGCATCGGTGACTTAAAGTACCTCTCCTATGTCCCGCTTTCTGCACGGCTCACGCGCAGCTGGTGTCGCCGATACTCGCGGCGATGACAGCCGGCGTGCTGGATGACGCCGGCGTGGATAAGAGGCTGATTAAGGGGTGAGTGATATCATACTGTAGTCGATATCGTAGCGACATCGCAGTGGCACCGCAGCATGTGTCTTTAGACGAAGTGAGGTTGCAGTGTTGACTGATAGACGCAGCGGTATCGCAGCGGCATTGCAGTGGTGTCGCAGCGGAATCGCAGCGGTGTCGCATCGGCGTTGCAACGGTGTTGCAGTAAGTTTTAAATAGATGCAGCTAGTCACTATCCAGTCTCTCTCCCACGTCCCGCATTCCTGCATCTACTTTTCTGCGGGACGTCGTGTAGTTGTAGGGTAAACTGATTCACATGAATGTCTAGGTAAGGCCCACTGTTACAAAAAAAATAATAGACTGGTAGATAACGCTGTCGTCACGCGTAATGACGTATTCATAAGAAACCAGAAATTCCGCACAGTCGGACAGACAGCACGGTAGCTCAATTGGAAGAGCAATTGGCCCGGTTAGCCAGAAAGTTGCAGGTTCAAGTCCCGCCCGTGCGCAATTTTTGGTTTCTCATTTCATCTTTAATGCCTAAGTTTATTCATATATAAGATAACCCTCCACAGTGCGTTGGTGTTTTGCGCGGGCGGTCCTTGCGCGTGGCTTTCTCTGAGTGTGTCTCGAGACGCCGGCGCAGCGCTCGCGGCGCTCGGCTGCAGCGCTGTCGCATCGCTTCTTGCGGTGCCCGCGGCCATGTTTGTTATTGTGAGTGATTTTTCAATCTAAACTAGCTAAAATTCTCGTTCGTGTTTGGATGGGTTACCATTCCGACCATATAAGTGAAGTATATCACGAGCATCTCCGCTCTGTGCTTCGGAAGGCACGTTCAGCAGTTGGTCCCGGCTAATATCGGTTGATTTTAGTCGTTAAGCCTAGTCATATGAGGCGGCTTGATAAAATCTGGCAGCAAGGTTGGTCGCTTGCCTTGCAAACACCCCTCCGCCAATCCGCACTTAGAATGGAGCATTACTACCTCATATATGAGGTAAGGCCTTTGCTCGGTTTTTTGGAGAATCCTTTGACTGTTACGCGGTTTTGTACAGAGTTCTGACGAGCATACGCCGATTTTAGAACACAGCGTAGCATGCTCGATGCGAATGTTACATTACACCTCGTAGCATCGGTCAGTACCCACCTTAATATCAACTTGTACAAACTAATTGTGGTATTTCTCTTGCCAGTGTGGCCGGGCCCCAATCCCGGCGCTAGGCCCGACCCTATGGGCAGCCCTCTGCACGTTGCCCCCGCTCACAGCCGGCGCCTTACACTCCTACCTACAGCGCTCGTATCGACGCGTTTACTCACGCGTTGAATTGAATCAGAGCTGGGACGAGAGAGAGCGAGCGATGCAATGTCCGAGATTAGCGGAAAGAGTGTCAGCGTTAGCGCTGTTGTATGTGGATTGCTGTGAGAGGCTGAGGGAGGCTGAAGGCAGTCTGTACGTGGGGGACGTGCTGACTACTCTTATTATCGGTGAGTTATGGATTTATTAAGCGTAGATTAGAATCAGAGAGAAGACAACTGGGAGCTTCTTATCGTATCGATGGTAAAGCGACTTAAATTTGGTGCGCCCAGTAATTGGCGACGCGGATCGCCTTGTCGTTAGCACTCAAAAGGTCTTCTAGCATGAATCAGGGCACACAGGACAAGACAGCAAATGGGACATGTCTTGTGGAGTGTCCCCGCAAACACAGATCAGTTCCAACGGGAAATTCCCACCTGAACATGGTGTCCCTGCATCTACCCACTTGGGACCAGAGTCTGTTGAGGTACTATCGTTCCTCGTTTCGAACCTTCCCCGGCACGACACAAACTGCCATGGTCTACTTGGAGCGAGTGATGCAGTGTTCTAGATTGGCGGCGGCAGCGTCAGCGCTGGCGCTGTTGTATGTGGACTGCTGTGAGAGGCTAAGGGAGGCTGAGGGCAGTCTGTACGTGGGGGATGTACTGACTGCTCTAATTATCGGTGAGTTGTAAATTCTTCTTCTTGAGGTACCATCTCCTACCGGAGGTCGGCTATCATTAGGGCAATTTTTATCTTGGCATCATACACACACACTTTATCACAGCTGTATGTGTATGTAGATTGCTGTGAGATGTTGAGAGAGAGAGAGAGGGAGACTAAAATAATAAAAAAGAATGCCATATTTTTTTTGACGAATGACTGACGTTGTTGTTAGTATATTATCACTTACACTTATAATAAGACTGAGCGTCTGTCATTTTGCTTTCAACCTCATTTTCGACTGACAAACCCAATGAATTATATAAAGATATATAAATTGCAC